>WJEZ01000012.1:0-92435 GCA_009869925.1 Thalassaphorura encarpata
ACAGGAAAATAATATGGACAAAACCACATTTTATTTTGGTATTCAAATAACTGTGAAACTTTTGTATTCATATTTTTTTGCATTATTATAAAGTGAACAAGGACGATTCAACGACGATTCAAAACATCTTATCTGCGCCTGTTCATATGGAGTCCAGTGGTATACATACAATATGCATTGTAGATAATCAAAAACAATTTACTTACTTGATTCTCCACCTCTCCATACGAAGTAACTACTAATGAGTGAATTAATTATGAAGGATTTGATTGAAAGTAACTGCAAAAGTTATTAAAACTGTGATGATTATTTGGTTAAGTTGTATGTGAAGTTAGACGTAAGTAATATGGATTTGAAAATTGGATTGAGATTGAACGAGTGGAAATTCCCACTTGTTGTGAGAAAGGCTTGGTCACCCACTGAGGCCATCTGCACCAAATACACACATCCCCTATCTCATCCCACTCAAATCCGCCAAGTATAAAAAGTCTAAATAACAAAATGGACATTCCTGGACAAATCCTTTACTCAATTAGCTGTATTTAAGAAAATTATTGAAAATACTAGATTTAGGGTTAGTATGAATAAACTTTTTCCATATATGCAAAAAACATGAGACAGGACAAGATTCGACTCAATGATTTACTCAAAACTATGCTATGCACAATGCTTAAACTAAACTAACCTTGCGTCCGAGTATTATTATTACTGTAATAATTAATTTTGTTGGAAAATGGCAAATATTAATTTGGATGATTTCAAAGCTAAGTTGCTTCATGGATGTGGAGGTAAGACGAAGAAATTGGGGATGAGGGGTGACTTGAGTTAAGGGAAGTGGAAAGGAGCACAGTCAATTCCATTTAAGCCATCATGGACACGATAGAACTCTGCAATGACCCCTTTCCTTGGATTAGTCACGCCAGTAGAGTTGCGAACAATTTCCCGCAATTTCCAAGCATACACAGAGTTGGTCGTCTAGAAAATGAAAGGATTAAAATCATGGATTTAACCAAATCCTAAAAAAACGGATTTTTAGATATAAATCACATACTGGAGGGAAACAATAGCGATTTTCTGGCAGCTCGTTGTATCTGTTTTGTAAATAGTTGTATGCACCTCCACCTTCGTGTGAAATCCCATGAAACAACAAAGCGCGTTGATCAGGATGTGGAGTTCGCATAGGCCGGGCTGGATCAAGAGTGCATTCGTCACAAGGATCAGGGCAACAGTGGCAGCAACACTCTTGTTGTTTTGGTGGTCCCCTGCAATACTTGAAGTACTCGTTCTGACTGTCCATAAGTTTCTTGTTCAATCTAAAAAATATACTCAAAATTAAAAAAAGACCATACCCAAAGGTCTCAGAGGTGGACCATATTTAATTTTCATATGGGCATAAGGACGATCTATACTATACATATTGGTTTTGCTTTTATTGTGTCAGTTTCTGAAGGAACCTCAGTTCCGGTTATTTTTCATGTCAGTCATTCAGCCTGTATTTTATGGATAGAAAGGGAATGTCCACCTTGGGCGGTATACTATGCCATAAAACATTTTTGAGAAATCGGTGTTTCTTGGCACAAGCTCAAGTCAGTTCAGAAGCAGCGTGAAGTCCGTTCCCATTCCCCATTATTATTATCTTCAATCAATTTTATAGACATGAGCTAAGGTCAGACCTTTCCAAGATTATACCATTTGATGCAATTATAAGTCAAGTTCCAGAAGTGTGCTCTTGGCACAGCATATAAATTCTTACAAATAATCTAAAAAACTAGGTTAAACTCCTATTCGGTTCGGCAATCCTTAGTAAGGTTCCTTTGTTCAGAACCTTATGCTATTATACCCTGGCTTTTTACAATTCATTTGAGGATATAAGAGACACAGGGCAGACAAATTTGTATTACTATGTCAAACTTTCCTACTCATGATAAATCTTAATCATAATTCTGACTTAGGAACGACTATGAAATTACTTACTCGAGCCTGTCACTGCAAATGGACATGACACGCTCCTGAATGGGTCCACAGTTGTTCCTCCAAATGAGGTCTTTATTATTCATGTACCTGAAAATATGAAAAATTTCAACTTTAATCTTAAAATTTAATTGTCATCCATGATTACATAAAAATATTTGCATAACAAAGCAGCTTACCAGTGTTCCTTGCTCCTCCGCTCAGCGTTGATCATTTCTTTGAGTTGACCAGTAGACATGGTGTCGAACATGATTTGTCGTGGCATGTTTGCTTCCGATGACTCGTTTCGTGTCACTCACTTCAATAAATACAAGGAAAAAACTAACGAGTGATATTAAAATTTACTAAACGTTCCTAACTAATCTTAACCTAGAGAGAAAATGAGGACGATCCTACTCGGGCGAAGTATGACAAAGGACTGAGCAGACTAAGCAAACACGGTGCAAGGATCCCGGGAAGTTTCCTTGATGTCTCACATTTCCCTTCCTTGGCAACAACAAATCAGTCGTCACGTCCATCGGGTCATGCATCGGGTCATTCCCAACTCAGTTTTTAACTAAAACTCGTAAATTAGATTACATAAGAAATTGTCAATGAAATATACTTGAAATTCGGTCATTCCGTTACGCATTCGTCTATATGTATTTTAGCCGCATTGACTTCATCCGACTTCTAGAATTTTTCATGCTCGCTCATAATTGAATAATTAATGCTAGTATTGAAATATTTGTTTGCATTGTCATACTTTCTTTATTCTGCGTGGAATTAGTGTTAAAATTTTGAAAATGAAGACATAATTGACTAGAAACTAAAGACTAATTTTAGTACAGTTGAATTTTAGGTCTATTCTTGTAATCTGACATTAATTTAAATATTTCAGAATTAAATTAATCTTATGTTTACAAAAATATTTTTGACATCTTTTGGTAACGTTTGCACTTATTTTTTGACTCCACTTTTATATTCCTGGGCGCAAGAGACATTGTCTTCTGAACATCTGATCATTAGATCTTATCCACTTATTGGCAACTATTGAAGAAAATAATTATGACATTGCAAATTAATGATCCTAAAATGGGTATAGGATCGAGTAAAGTATTGAACCCTTACCGTGCTTTGTTCCATAAAGAACAGGACACCCTGAAAAGAAAATTTCAAGACATACATTTTTAATTGCTTGTAAATTGGAGCGGTTCAGCTACTTGCCTATTAAATCTAAGAAAAGTGCAATATGGTAAAAGGCACAACGAATTGCAACTTCAATTCACACTTGTTTAATTCACACCTAATCGTGTGAGAATCCTCACATGATCTTGATCTTATCTCATAGTCAATAAGGTCGATTAATTTTATCGTGTCTCTTACCTCCGTGTAGGCTGAACGGGTGGCGCGACCCATCACGACGAAGGTTAAACCAAAATACTCCAGATTTTCGAATCGGATCTGTGACAACTCCCAATCTATCAAGAAAGGCTAGAGTTTTGTACAAGGTTCTTTGGTGCTCGGATCTAGTCGAGTTATAGATAAAAATTTTCGACTATTTTGTGTTACACTACGGTAGTGTAATGTAAAATTATTCAATTTTGACTAAATTCAACACTTTTTTTTAAAGTGTTTTCGTTAGTAATATCAAAATTCCAAAATCAGAATAAAATGTTATTAGTTCTACGAATTGTTTGCAAAATTAGTTGACCTTTACAAGAACACAGCAACTTGAAAATATTATGTGGAGTCCAATAGGGCTCTAACTCGATTCGATCTGAGAGCACAAAACTTCTTTATCTGATTTTATTTTATAGCCAACCTGGGAAACGCCGTTCCGCCACCTCTTTCCAGTGTAGAGAGCTAAAATAAGTTCGTTCTCAATAAGTCCAAATTCTTTCTTTCATTTCTCTTTAAATTGAATTTTTATAACTTACATAAAACATGAATGTTGCAATTCTATCCCCTCGAAATATTTCATCTTTGCCCAAAGTCTGCGCGAACTAATCAAAATATAAATAAAAATTAGAAAGTCATAAAATTAGAAATAATCGTATGAAATATTATCAGTAATTTATTACATGGCCATCAAGGATTGTATCAAAGTGTGGATTATAGCTCCCACCGATTCCGTAGCTAGATATTTGTAAATCTTCTGCGGACCGATGCCCTAGTGTTTGCAGACCAGAAATAGACTGGACACGTCTTGAAACTTTTGTAAGTATTGGGTCTTGCATTTCTGGAAGCCACGTCGTGGAGCTCGTTCGAACAGCTGAAGCTGTTTCCTTCTTTTCCACTGAGCCCTGAACTTTTGATCTACTCATAAACGGAGCTGCGATTGTCAAAATTTTTTCAATATCCGTATCACTTATAACATCATAAATTTGAATCACTGGTGGGTCCAAACTCAGTCTTTCTGAAGAGAGAATATATTAATATTTTACAATTTAAGCTTTGTTAAAGTTTAGTACTTTATTTATTAATTTCTGAAACTTAAAAATAAACTTACCCACTTTCTCGGCCAATATTGGAACCTCTTTTGTTGCCTCGTAGGAACATGTCAAATCTTTCTTCACATTTTCTGGCTAAAATAAAAAAAAAATTGAAGGTCAGACTCTATTAAGTTAGCCAAAGTGGTAAATACATACCTGCAAACTTTTCCCTGAACATAAAGCAGCAAAATTCCATAAATCCATCAGAGAATCAGTTTCCTGATAGAGAATATGCGCTGTATCCGCAAATGCACGCCGCAATGTATCATTTATTCTTCCGTTGCCACTTATTGACTCAATTGGTTTATTATAAACATGCAAATGCTGAGGATTTAATTTTTGCACTTTATCATGCTGTGGGAATTTTATAGTTTGATAATTAATTGAATAATTGACGAATCCAATATTATTCTTACTTGACGTATAGCTTCTTCGTAAGCTCTCTTGACTTTGGCTGGATCTACGCTAGAATCATTTTCATTCATCAAAATAAGGTAGGATCGCTCAAGCCATTCAACGGCTCGAATGTAGATTTGAGACTGAAGAGCATACAGTCCAACTTGATAGCAATCATTGGCAGTCAGCCCAGAGTGTGTCTCCAGTCCCATAAAGTTTCCTTTTGAAAACTATTCAAATGTTTTATATAATTTTAACATTTAGTCAAAAATTATTGCAATTATTGTATCTGTATACATCTGTAACGTTGAGACTATATGCATCTTGTACTCGAAGCAATCCTTCTATTGCCCCATTTACGTCTTCAGCCCTAGGCAGGAGAAGACCTTTCCGAATTTTCTCCAGTTCTACCAAAAATGCTATGGAGAAATTGGAACAATTGTAAGAATTTAGCTTATCAAAAGTGACGTTCTTGGGTTAGGAGTACGTATGAAACTCACATTTCTCATTATTATTACTCACATCCTTCTCCAATTCAGTCAATTCTAAAGCAAATCTTCGAAGGAGTCGATAAGTGATCAGAGGATGTGCTGCAACTTTCTCAGACAATTCTGTCAAATCACTTTCTTTATCGTATAATTTTAACCTTGTCTCAGATTTTCCATTGCTCTCAGCTGCTGATTCACTCTGCATCCGAGCAACAACGCTGTTTTCATAGTCTTCTAGATACCTGTACAGTGATGATACAGATATGACTATTGACAGATTATTTGCAACTGACTGCTAATTAAAACCAATTATGTTCATTACCTATTTATTTTATTAATTCTACTTTCCAAAACGGCAGCGTACTTGGCTGCAGCCACCAGGAGTTTTTGCTCGGCTGTAAATAATTACATTGCAATGACCATTACACTTGTATGAGTTTTCGTTTCGTGTAAACAAGTACTGTATGCAAAGGAATTAGTTTGACGTGAGTAAAGTTCCTAATCCAACTTTGCAAATTCTAAGGCGTTCGACTTTGAAGTACAGAACTAAATTTTTACGGGTTAATTTTATTCGTTCAAAGATCGACAGGAACCCTAAGTCATAAATCTGTGAGATTCATGCGAATAACGGTTAGCCAAAAAAATTTAACTGAATGAAGAGACTATTATTTATTCATTTTTAGTCGAAACAATAGCAAGGGTCAAAAACTAATTGTTTATTTCATGTTCGTAAAAAATAACTAGCGTTGGATGAATATTTGAACAAATCGTTGTTAGCACAGAGTTTTCCCAGGATCACATTGATTATACTTAATTTGATACTGATTATCACGTACCTTTTACTAATTTTTGAATTCCAACTGGTGATGTGTAGTAATCAGATGTACAGGTACATCCAGTCCATAAGTTACAGATGAGAACACAAAAGAAGATAATTTGAAATAAAATGCAATCTCGTCTCGAGCACATTTTAAGTTTTGAATTGTAATAGCACTTACAATAATAGCTTAATATAGTACATTTGTAAAAGACAAGATTTTACAATCTCTACCTCAAATAGAGCATGGAACTGCGGACGGGATAAAAACTAGCGTTTTGGATGAGAATTGCCGAAGAACTCACACTAATGATTAGTTGTGTCTGCATGGCTTGGCTTCGATACATGCAACCAGTTGCGATGAAACTTCAATTCTTCTCATAATACCTTTTAACACGGACCTGTTTCTGCGGTTTAATTTTTTCCCCAACTCGAGTAAACAGAACGATTTGCACTCAATTCACGGATAAATTATAATGTGCAAATATTAGACAAGTCTCAGTAACAATGCCCACACCTGAGCTCAACAACTGCACATGATTCACTTGGAATTGAACATACTGCAAGATGTTAAATATTTCAACAAAACTTTATATAATATCTTTGTTGTAAATACCCATATGAATGCTATCTTTCAAACAGCACAATAATTTTGCAATTATTAAAAAAATGTGCAGATTGTACTGAGAGGAGTTTCACAAGGGATTTATTCTGTTAACCTGCGTAGACTGTGTTTGGCTTGGCCTAAGGCTTACTATCCGAGGCACGGACACAAACGCACCTTACAATTACAATGTTTTTATGTGCGATTTGCTCGCTCGCAAGCCCCGTTTTACGGTTTCCACGATTTGTCTTCAGATTAAAATCTGTCTGTTGCATAGTGGGAAGGAGGAAAATGAACTGTCTAAACCATGGAGTCTGGCTCGTATTTTAATCATTACAAAGGTCAATTATGACAAGGTAACTAATCTTTAATCTCAAGTCTGCTCACCCACCCCAGGGAACACACTTCTAACCTTATGTTATACTTTTTAGTTGAGACGAGAGAATGAGACGTGTTTTGACCACGATATTCCATCCTAGAATGACTTGTTTTCTTACTTTGTTTCCAATCTTCACAATTTGCATGAGTTCCTCATCATCGATTCAATAATCAAAGGGGGAATTCCCCGTCAAACTCATGTGTTCAACTTGTTGTATTGTTGAGTAACATAGCAAATTTCTTTGGGTTTAGTTAGTACAGTAAACCTTATCTTACCAGACTTACTATCCCACTGCACACTGCACGGCACAATACAATGCAATGGTTAGCAATCCCAATAATTCTAATTTACGGACTTGGAACAGAAATTGGAATCACGAATTGAAAGATTTCCTCAGTTATATACCATTAAGTTTCTGAAAATAAGAATCTGTGATGAAGCATGTATGGCTTAAACGATATCGGACCTCAAGATATTGAAAACCAAATGTTGCTAACTAAACTTATGATTCATAATTTTTATATGTGATTAATATAATAAACTATACCAGCGTCAGCCTTATTCCTAAAATTTAAGCTTCAGTTCATGGCAGGAAGACAAAATAAGGTGTAAAATAAGACAAAAATCACTGAGTGCTCGTCAATTATCAACCGTTCTTCTGTTTAGGTATTCTACACGGGTTTCCGAAACCGGTCGCTCATTGTTCAACTCCTCCGGTTACTTAATGAGGTTAGAAAGGGGAGACTGATTGGACTGACCAACAAGTCCGGTTTGTCAACTGCTATGTCCCATTCCCATCCCGGTCTATCAGAGAACGATAAGATCAAGAACATGCAAAAAGCACTTAATAAATGATTTTACATGCGACCATGAGGCTTCACGTGGGAAAAGCTTTGAATTTTTATTTAATAAATTGTTAAATTAAATTGTACAAATATTATAACTTTTTTGTCCATCATTTGTACCATGATCAGACCATGACTGATCAGTATTAGATTAGAATAGCTGAAAATGTATTTTTGGGCAACAGGATGCACAAGGACTTTTCTTACACAAAATAAAACGAAAAATATCCAAATAGTCATTCCTAAATATAGGGGCGATTTTGCCAATGGTAATTTGAATCCATGATTCCAGTCCTATTTCTCTAGCCTTTACACAAGAAACTTTTTTCCAGCAAAAATTTCAAAGGCAAAAAATGGATCCAGTGTTGATGTCCATCTCCATGTGCACGTTGATGCGCTTAAAATTTTAATTTTAACGGTGCTTAATTTTACCCTATTATTTAACAAAAGAATTAGAAGTAATAGTTTGAGAAATTGATTTTGTAAATATGACCATGTATTAGAATTGGGGTAGCTGGAACAGATCGGAGTTTCAAGCGGAGAATTCAATCCAACTCCGTGCTGCAATAAAGTTCAAGTCGATCTGAGAAGTTATTTGCAATTATAATCATTTTTAAAGTTTATTTGTTTAATATAAAAATTTGCCTCAATGCCTGCCCTCAAGACATGTTATTATGAGGTTCTTGGGGTTGAACGTACTGCTGGGGACGATGAAATCAAGAAGGCATTTAGAAAACTGGCCCTTCAAATGCACCCAGGTTAGAAACCGATACGATACTATAAGAAACTAAGGTTAAGGTATTTGTCTAGACAGATGGAAATTAATGTACAATTTGTATATGAATTACGTCTAAGGAAATAAGCAGCGAAAATGATGATAAGTTTTGTATTTTTATCAGGCTGATAGGAAAGGGGCCATTGTTTAACACGCATATTGTATGATATGTTGATCTATTCCTTATTAACTTTTTCTTGCTCCTCTTCTGATTTTAGATAAAAACCCAGATCGACTGGAGGAAGCAAAGTCTGAGTTTCAAATTTTACAACAAGCATATGAAGTTTTAAGCAATCCTCAGGAACGTGCTTGGTATGACGAACATCGGCATGCTGTTCTCAGAGGAGGTATGCCATAAATAATTATATTGCGCCTTAATTAGGAACTTTATCAATATTTTCGACTTCTCAGGTCTCAACGAAGATTTTGAGGATGACAGTATTGATTTGATGCCATATTGTATGTCATCATGCTACTCTGGTTTCGGAGATGATGCACAAGGATTTTATACAGTTTATAGGTTCGTAACTTTACTCGGACGTAGATTGTCTTTGCTGTATCATTTCATCATAGGAAATTGTAATAATGTGAGAGTAATTTTATGTTGCGTATCCAGGGAATTATTTGAAAAAATTGTTGCGGAAGAGCTTGAGGCTGGCCTGGATGAAGATGAAGAAGAAGCCTTCCCATCTTTCGGAGATTCTGAATGCAAATATGAAGACGTAAGCTAAGAACTCACTAATACTAATAGTGTAGTAATTAATATTAATAATTTCTTGAATGTTTTTGCTCTGCAGGTAGTCGGCCCTTTTTACGCGTTTTGGGAAAGCTTTTGCACACGGAAGCAATTCGCATGGTTAGATGAATTTGATACTAGAACAGCTGGCTGTAGAAGGGTAAATTTAAAATTATTTGTCAGATTTCTCTCGATTCTAACTGTATTTCTTCAAATCATGTAATGAATCGTTTATTTAACAGATCTCGAGATTAATGGATAAAGAAAACAAAAAACTCCGTCAAGATGCTAGACGGGATTGGAATCAAAGAGTGCGAGCCCTTGTTGACTTTGCTAAAAGGAAGGACAAAAGAGTTCAAGCTTGGAAGGCTGAACAAGAAGTTAAAATGCGGGAGAAGGAAGAAGCTTTGGCTAAAAAAATTGCTGAAGATAGGACCAGACGTCTTTTAGAACGAAAGGAACTCCTTGCTAATGTGAAGAAAGAGAAAGGACATACCACATCTAACTCGGAGAATCATGCTCAATTGAAGGTTGGCATTTTTATAAAAGCAATCGTCTAAAGGTTTGGGCTTCATACGTTTAATTTCTGAATAATTGTAGGAAATGGAAAACTGGATGGCAAATGAGTACGGAGATGAAGAATATGTTTCAGAAGAAGAGGAGGCTTACCATTGCGAGATTTGCAACAAAGTATTCCGAACTTTAAACAGGTATTAGATTTATATTAATGGGTACTATTAAATATAAAGTTAAAATGGCATTATTTTATTCCTACTGTTCATTTTTTGTTTTCAGTTTCTCCAGTCACGAAAGATCCAAACGGCATATAGCGCTTATGCAGATGAGGGAAGAGGTGAAAGAAGAAAGTTCTGATGCATCTGATCAAGGCAGCGACATTGAATCTGAAGCTGAAGAAAATGAATTGCAAGTCGCGGGTGCATCAGGTGAAGACCAAATTGAAGCAGATGAGAAAGAATTTCGCGATACGACTGAAACAATTGACGCTAGTGGTGTTACTGAACCAAGTGAAAGTGTAAAACCTAATGGTACAGTAACTGGCCAAGATGTCTCAGAAGACGAATCAGACGGAGACGATGTTGAGAAATTATTGAAAATTAAAGGTCGCAGAGTTAAGACACAAAGTTTTGGTGACGAAGATGATGTTAACGTAGAATTACTCACCAGTACAGAGGTGAGCAATAAGGTGGAGGAGGAGACACGAAAAACAAAGAAGAAGCGTAGAGCGAATCGGGCTGCTAAGACTGCTACAACTCATCCATCCGAAGATTTTGAAATTGTCAATACTGCTGATGAGCAAGAAGGTCCGAAGCTTGCAAGCTGTTTAGTTTGTAAAACAAATTTTAAAAGTCGAACAGCACTTTTTGAACATTTAAAAGCAACCAAACATGCTGTACCCGTTCATCACAAGCAGGCAGCAGCAAAACAAGAGTCTAAGCAAGATTTTAATGAAAAGGAACGTGGCAAAAAGGGCAAAGGAAGCGGAAGACGACGTTGACATCTTTATTTTATCAAATTTAATTAGTTTTGTTGTACTTCTGGTGCTGAATATTTCACAGGCATTATTGGATTTTGCTATATTTTATGACAGTACTAATTCGAATGCCTTTTTACATGAAATTTCAGCAATGGAATGAAATGTTCCTCTTGAATATCAAAGTGTTTCATAGTAGTATTCAGAATGAGAAGTCGTGCGCGCTGCTTAAGTTAATTCGAATGTATTGATATTTCACAAAATTTAATTTAGAACCTCACATGAGGTCATATGAAATTGTAAGAGTTGTCGTTAGCTTTCTGGCATAGTTCAAATTTCAAACTACATATAAAGAAATAAGAAAATTGGCTTAATCTCTTGCAAAAAATTTAGTTCGAACCCAATTAGAATAATATGAACATGTGCATTGGATGCAAATTGTTGAAAAATAATGCGAACTCACCTTGCTCGTAATATCAAGGTTTTGAGATTAATTGAGATAGATTTTGCACAGCTAAATGTTACAATAACGTAAGTACATATAAAAATTTAGTTAAAAATTCTATATAATATTCTAAGTATGCATATAAGTATGTATAATACAGTTTTTATACAAGCGGCTATATTATTAAATTTTGTTGCAATATACCTTCTCAATTATTTTGGACAAACTGTTCAGTAGCCATCCATGAATCACGGCCATAATTAGGTTAATTAAACATTGCGCTTTCCGAGTCGTACATCAGTATTATATTTGGAGATTTAAGCTTGACTTGAGATATATCATCTAGTTTTACTCCTACCCCAAAATGTCATATTAACTTGAAGATGTGATTCATGCATTTAATTCACCGGCCAATTTCTTAGTTTATTCATTTGGAAGCAGTTTGTTTGCATAATACGAGTACGGATATTCATGAGCACTCTCCAAATTCAGATCCGCGACATGTGTACCTCACTAACTAGTCACTTCAATTCAACTACTCGAGATAGAAATGCCTACACTGACTTGACTCTGACTAGGATCTACGCGTATCTGCGCGTTCAATTACCTTCTACTTGTAAAACAACAATTTGACCAAGAAGACCAATTGTACGCAGTGAATGATTCATCATTCTATTTGAATCATCAACTTGATTTTGTTCTGCGAATAATATTAATAATTATTAAAATTAGCTCCGGGGTACCCTCCTTGAGTGAGTCATACAAATAAATTTATCTAAAGCGATTACACATCATCTTTCTCATGATCTTTTGCCAGTCACATAATCAAAATATCTCCAGCATAGCACAGCATGACAAGGCAGAAATTCTTTTTGTTGTCTGTAAATATTATTTTTTTACACAAATGTGCTCTCAACGCACCTGGTGTAGAGAATTACCGTTATGCGTTTCCACCAAATGCATAAAATATGGAGATAGCTTGTAGAGTTAGAAGACAAGGGTTGAACTTGAACGCAGGAAGTGGGGAAACATAGTGCTTAAGATTTAGGATCGGACAGTACGGATAACAATCAAAGGCTTCTGGGCTTTTCAACAGACCTTCTACCTTCTTTGTTAAGTACTCAAGCTAAGTCATTTTCAGATATACTGGGTAGTAAAACTTAAAAAAGGTTTTACTTAAAAACAAGTCCTTAGAATAACAATCTGGTAAAATCAGAATAAATCAGGTTAGTTCAACATTTCCTGCGGAATAACGCAAAACGCAACCGCATCAATTCTTACTGAGTTCTGGGTCATTTTGAAAGTATAAACTTATTACTTTAATTTGGATTTGCACACATCACTTCTAAATGATAAATTTAAAGAAAGTGGTAATGAGATTAAGTCCGCTTTTAAAGATGAGCTCAGCGTATGATTTACTAGCAGTATAGTTGTACCATGCCTTAGATTATTATGTAACAACAAACTTTGAATTTGAACTACTTCTATCGGATCCTTCCCTGTGAACAGTTTCATGTTATTTTGATTCGATGGTCGTTTCTCACAATTAAGTCATTCCTTCTAATGCAAGTTGGATTTGCTAGAGCTGTTTAATTTTAGTTTTTATCATCCATGTGCACATTAAGGGGTAGCACACAGGATGTCTTAACATGTGGATTAATTTATTCTGAGCGGAAATGATCCAGGCCGGGGTGTAAGACAATCTGTGAATAATTCTATAAGCCAAGTTGAATCCCGTTCAACCGTATATGGTGTGCTTTGTTTATTACCACAAATCTAATAATAAACTCAGACTTAAGTCGGATTTACATATTTCTATTGTTTTATTTAAATATTTCCTAAATTAAAGTTTGAGATTTTGATCCTGATCCTGAGAAAATCAAGGTTTGCTGAGGTCCACCTTAAAAATGATCGACTTATAGACCCCATCGATTGAGCCGTTAATACGAAATATACGGATTCAATCCTGGATAATCGAGAATGTTTTCAGACAGACATTACATTCGCAATGCCTTGTTTTCTATGCAACACATAATGAGGTACTCTTGATGTGACAGTCGACATCGCACAAGAGACCATATGTAACATTTTTTCTTTAACCGGACGGATTCTGTGAATGCGAATGTGACATGTCCAAATCTGAGTTGTGCTATCCAAATGCGACGATCCAGAACTTACAACACATAATGACTACCACGTATTTGTGATTATATCCTTAAAATGGAGTAAATAGCAAAAGCAGTGCAGCGTGGGTTCACGTTCACGGGAAAATGTTCACCATGCTTTGTTTGAGGTTTTGGGATTTCACAGTCAGACAGCCATCATTTCACATTAAGGTACATGGATTGGGACTTGTCTTTTTTTACTAATATTCTGAGGAGAGGAAGTGTAAAAAAAGATTCGTTTTAAGGCAATCCTATACAAAAGGCAGTAGTGGTGTCGTAGCATGGCTGAATAGATTTTTGGGCTTGGACTCTTCTTGTTGTTGAACTTGTATAATGCAAATGGTTAGGTTGGATGATTCAGACTGCCGGAGCACTAAAGGAAAGGACCCCAATAAAAGCTTTGGTTGATTCACTCTAAAGGGTTCATTTGCAAGACAACTCTGACACCGACTACAAGTAAAAAGCATTAAACATTTATAAGCTTGAAATCCCTAGATATTTTCATTTTGTATTTGGACTCAGCATCATTAGATCTGAAAGCACAGGTCAGTTCAGTGCACTGTACTGTATTGCATTTAGCATTGTGTAAGCTGTAACATTGCATTTGTGAGTGTTATGAAAGTTTTTGACAGACCACACACACAGGTTCCCTGTACTTTGAAACGAAAGAAAGGGGTGATTCGTACAAACCTCTCAAGAACAAACACAAAAACTTTTCAGTCTAAGCTTCTGCAAGAATAAATTCTAAGATTTTTTTGTTTTGCAGTATTGCTGACTTCTTGAACTTACATTGAATAAAAATGCAGATTTCTGAGAAGTGGATCGTTTTGATGGCTGTAATTGCTATTTCATTGACACCTTCGGCGATTGCTCACACGTAGTTTAAAAATATGATATATTTAATTTTTGTTTCCAGAAAAGTATACCTCTAATATATTATATTCATCAATATTTTAGCATGGGCCTTGGTTCTTGTCCACGAGTACAGCCGCTGAGCTCTTTCGATATGAATAAGGTAAGTAGTTTTTTACATTTGCCTATTTGACTGCATGATTCGGACAATATTGAAGTAATTGTAGAATTAACGCATAACATTTTCGTATGAAAATAATCAGACAATGAAAGAATAATCATCAAAATTCTTTCAGTTCCTAGGAGAATGGTACGTGATTGAGAAATTTGCGACAGCATCCAGTTGTATGAAATATAATTTCACCCAAAGTCCGGTTGATGGGAAAATGAGACTTGTACAAACTCGTCAGGTTTTAAAAATATTTTTAAATATTTGTATACTTTATCCTAAATACTGATCTTCTTCAATACATTTGTTTCTATTATTGTAGCATTTTGTGCTGGACACAATTGGAGTGGATCATTTATACAGTAAGCTTAGAATTATATTTTTAACTACTTTCATGAGTCTTTAGGATTTTGAGTGTGGGATAATAATAACATTGAAATCCTTTGTTGCGTCCTTGCAGCCTACACTGGGGTTCTCAGCACACCTGACACTGACAATAGAGCACGAATGAGAGTCAAGTTTCCCCTCAGTAAGTCATATTGGATTGAACTTGTAAAATGAACTTGAGCGAAGCTTTTTATTTATAGTCAAAGGAAAGCCGCTCCGTTCTTGCAACAACAGTATAATACTGTAGGTGTTAATTAACACGCTGTACAGTTATATCTCCCCAAGAATGCGAAATCTTTTCCTATGTAATGTAGTAATTAAATGCACGTATTCCCTTGTAGTAGAAAGTCAGCTCTGCTCAATGCCATGCCTGTAGCCATTGCCATTGGAAATTCAGTTTTTTAACTAATGACAATTCAAATGTACAGATATTGCAGGGGAAAGCGATTTCGTGGTATTCATGACAGACTATGTCAACTACGCAGGAATATTTACATGCCAGAAAATCTTATTTGGCCATACAAAATCTGCCACAATTCTATCCCGAAAACCAACATTGGATAAGGCAATAATAAATCAGGTATGTTTGGAAAATAGAGTTGTAGTAGTGTTCTCAAGCTGATACTTATTGTGAATGGCTATTTTTGGCAGGTTCGTCAAAAACTGGAGGAGGACGGTGTTGACCCTGATGATTTTAGCCTTGTTGACCAATCCAAATGCATTCGAACCGAAGATGCCAGTTTTAATGGTGATTTGAAAAAATGCAGTTTTCAAAATATTTTCTAACTATAAATCTGCTGTTGATTTTCAGTCAAAATTGACGACAAAACATTCTCCTCTGGAAATATTGCGGGTGTAGTCCGAAAGGTAAATGGAGTTTAATCATTAGCATATTCAGTTGCAACTGTAGTAAATGCAAGCGACTTAACCGAGCGTATCATAAGTGCTTTTTGCAATACAATTTGAATGTAATAATCCAAATTTCGGCTTAATCAGGCTGGTGGGGCAATCGGGAGTGGTTTGCAGCAGGCAGGAGAAGTTATTGGGTCAGGAATCACCAAAGCTGCGGATATGTCTGGTGGAATTGTAGAGAGTTTCGGTGACAAGCCAGAGTCCAATACGAAACAAAATCTTAACGACCTTTTGGACAATGCAAAAACTCAAGATAATGATGCTGAATGGATCCCATAATTTATTGTTTAAATTGTTCCTATGCTTTGACCTCTCAATATAGTGTAGGATTCTACATGATGTAAAATTCAAGTGTTATCATCCTACTATTTGTTACCTTCTAATGCATTTACCATTTTTAAATTCTCAGCACATGCTTGATTCGCATTGACATTTTTAGTACAATTAATCGTCCAATTTATTTAAGTAAACATATTAACTGAAGTTCATAACGAATTAAATAAATGGGATTAGACGATTATTATTTGTTGAAACAAAAGGACAAGGCACAAAACTGTGGATGCACATTTTTTTATTTAACACGGGTTTAAAACTCATCGTATAACAACAAGGAAATCTCGTCATTTCATAAGCAATACGAAATACATAGCAATTGATTAATTAAATCGTATGCATAAATGAATGACTCTGACGATGTTAAGTTTGTTCAATTATATGATAGTCGTTTAATCATAACATTCTACATCGCATACTAACAATAATTACTGGAGTTAAATTAAATAAGTCCAACAAAGAACCATATTAGCTACACCTGTTCCTATCAACTTCTAGTCCATGCAATCGTTGTTAATTCTACAACATGCGTGGAGAGGCATAAGTTGTGAAGTCCGACTAGATATCAGAAGCCAAAAATAATTTAATTAATATTTTAAATACCAGGTTAAGTAAAAAAGTTAATGCATAACAATTTATTTTAGAATTTTGGAAATACATTCAAAATAAATCAGAATACACATAAAGTACAGTTGCTGCTATCCGTGACTTTTGAGTAAATGTTCCCTTAAAATCTAGAGCAATTATTATTTAATTGTGCAACTCATAACTTTATGCATTACAGGATTAAACACTCCAGATCACTTTGGTTAAGATTAATCAAGTAATTCACTTGATAATAATTAAAATTTAACTATTCAAATAACTTTCATTCGCCGTTAGTCTTAATGACTCTTAAATTGAAATTTTATCAAATGGAGGGTATAATTTATATTCTGATATTTTCATAGTCCCTTACAACGTTGAGATGCTGTGGAAGCTAAAAATTATGGATTTTTGTTTTACAAAAGTGGAATACGGGTGTGACCCACTCACCACCAGAGCAAATGGAACTTAATTAGTGGGAATAGCAGTCAAGTGATTCTCATGGAGAGTACGTTTCCGTGTGGCTATGGCACGCCATGATATGAACTGAAAGAACTTAGTTTTCATTCTATATAACTTCAGTTCTTTGCTTAAAATTTTTGAAATATTTTAATGCTCATTATAACAATTAACAAAGCTCGCTCAACAGCTGCGTTAAGTTACTGCTACCTCTTACCAATACCAATGTACAGCAAGCAAATAAATCATCTTTCTGTCGTACATTTTAGAAAATGTAAAAAACGTTAATTTAGGATTTGAAAGAACCGATCGGAATGGTTAATTATGGGGTCCGCCTGAAAGCCTCTCATGATACGAGAAAGCAAACACCGCTTTTATAAATATAGGTGTACAGAGTACAGTAATTGATTCATTAAACCTTACAAAATCAAATTATCATGTGTAATATCCTGCCTCAGTTGAAAATAGTAGCATGGCACGTAAAATTCGCCCATCAAAATATCGATAACATGAGTTAGTGTTGAGGTCAGTAGAAATGTTCGTTGTATCGCTTTTAAGCAAAGCTACGATCTTCATGGAATTTGCTACTTGGAGAGATTCGTCAGAGGAAAGTTAAATTAATCGAGAATTAAATGGAGGATACAGGCCATTCTAGTAATTCCAAGAGGCTCTAAATTGCACTTCTATGTTAGTAAATAAACTACTATAATTCCTACCTGCTCATTTTAATGCGTATTTTTTCTACATATCTAGTACGAGCCACCGAAAAAAATTACAGACTGGCTTTAGCGGCATTCATCGCATCACAAATTCCAAGACTCATTGCTCCACAACGATTCTTTCACGAGCAGTTATTTCAGAAGTCTTATGGATGTAAGTCCTAGGAATTAATTCTAAAGAATCACACTCTGTCTCTTCTCTGTTCCATTGCAATCCATGCCTTTCATACCGCCAGATCTGGACCCAGGATCCTTCGACAATTGAATTCCAGGAACCGTAAAGATGCTTGCAGCTGGAAAATATTTTTAAATATGTTTAAACTATGCTTGAGCTTTGTCAAACTTGTCTAACAGCCAATATCTATTAGACGATTCATTTATAAATGAAAATATTAAGTCTTACTCTCTGGAAGACGCATTGTTGTAGTGGCAATTTTTCTCAAATACGGATGTTGCATCGCCTCTGCGGCTGACGTTCGGCTCTTGGCTTCGTACTAAAACATAATTCAACATATTAGTAATCGATCAGAGACGACAAGGGTCAGAGGTGGTGAATATGTTTTAGCTCAGAAAAAATTAACTTACCTTCAAGAACTTTGCCAAAAGATCAACACCTTCAATATCGAGTCTAGGAGCTCGATTCACCAATGGTTCTGGGGGCCATTGCTCAAATTTAAAATTCAAAAATTCCTCATTTGAGGTAATCTGACTCCATGTGTCTTCGGTCGGAGTACCGAGTGTGCGAAATATTAATTTAAGTTGATCTTCAACAGTTGATCCAGGGAAGATTGGCCGACCGCTCGACATTTCACAAAAGATACAACCGACGCCCCTGGATTTTGAATAATTAATAGCAATACAGGTCTAAATCGCACAATAATACACCCCTACAAAAAAACTCACCACATATCGATTGGGGTTGAGTACTCAGTAGAACCTGTGAATTCATATTTAAAATAAAACGCGTGCCAAATTGTTTCATTCAAACAGGGTGATTAAATATGTGTGATTTTACCTAATAAGACATCGGGTGGTCTATACCAGAGTGTCACGACTTCATTTGAGTACGTTTTCGTAGGTACGGATTTGGCACGTGCGAGACCAAAATCTGCCAACTATAGAGAGTATACAACGAAGTTAAAAATACACTTTAATATTTATTTCATTCCTAAAATGTTAAGATTAAGATTCTCGTTTACTTTTAGCTCTCCTCTTTCATTGATGAGCAAATTTTGTGGCTTTAAATCTCGGTGCAGAATTCTTCTTCGATGACAATACGAAAGTCCACGAAGCAACTGATACAGAAATAACTGAAAATTGTGTTTAAGAAATTATAAGAAACAGTGAAATATTATAAAGAAACATATGAGGAAGCATCGTATAGCTTACCTTGACATTATTTATGCTAAGAACACCACCACAACTGTCCATGTATTGTTTAAGGTCCCTGTCCAAGTACTCGAATACAAGGGTCAGAGATTTCTCAGTGTGAATAATGTCATGCAAAGTTACTGCAAAAATACAAGTTCAATTTGGTTAGTACAAAGCATAAACTCCTACTAAGAATTTATAATTTTAAAATGATTTTAAAATACCTATATTGGCGTGACGAAGTTCTTTGAGCAATGAGACTTCTCGAATGGCTGTACAAGGTGCACCTTCCTCATGTTCAAGGCGGATTTCTTTTAGTGCCACCAAACTCTCTGTAAGGCGCGAACGTCCTTTGAACACAGTAGCATATGTACCCTGAAAAAAATTAATTGGATAAACTATATTTAGTGCTCTAATGTGGATAGAGTGGAATAAGAATGCTATTGTCAGATTTCATACCTCTCCTAACTTATCCAACTTTATATAAGTCTCAGTTCGGCCGAATCCAATTTCAGAAAGACTTTGTCGTCTAGAAGTACGAGTTAAAGGCGCGTCTCCTGTTCCACAGGCTCCAGCTCCTGCTTGTTTTGCTAGAAAAGACTCTGGTATATGCAGGTCTAAAAAATAAGCATTAAATAAGCAAATTGCATGTTTGAAATTGAAATTGAGTTAATATTCTCAAACAGAAATTATTTAAAACAACTGAACAAATAGACACTTACCCGCTGGTAAAGATAACCGTTTGCTAATGTCTTGAGAGAGATCAATCTGAAAATAAAAACCATATTCCAAAATTAATTAATATTTAAAATCATAACCCATAACCCCAGACTCATGAACGAAATCTTGAGAGTTGTCATATCAGATTTCCCCAAAACAATAAATACGTTGTTCAAGGCAAAATATTTGTACGTGAGCTGGTTATACAACAAAGCTTTATACGCTCGCAGAAGCTCCGTGTGATCTTCAATATATTAGTATTTATTACCTCCGAGTGACGCCTTTGAGTCTTTTGACGCAATTTGACACCATAAGAAACATCAAGTGAAGGACGGATTCTGGCAGGAGACGTCAGTTCATCCGAAGCAGCAGACGCCTCTTCAGATTCGCCATCTGAGCCAATTCTTGGATGCTCAGCCACAGGAGCTTCAATAGAAATTGTAGGAAAAAATTAATAAAAACTCAATTCTGACATACATATAACTAAAATTAATGAAGAAAAGATGAAAAACTCCAGGGCATAGGGTAAAGTGAATCACAATAGAGAATTTTTACCCGTATCGACTCGGTTTTTTCTCGCATGCGAAGAAAGCAAAGTGGACCACATAGATTTAACAAATATAGCCAATAATTTTTGTTTTGTCTCAGAATATTGATTATTCCGGGCACAATTTATTAAATTCTCCAAAGAAAAGAGAAAATCAAATGTAAAAATTGTGTACACCATGAACACTATACATTCGTATTTGACAGAACAATTGAATAGCAGTCTTAAATGTGAAATATTCTAGGCTCTGCCCAACTGGCAACTCAAATACAAGTCTTCACACTTTCACGAGTTATCAGACTGTACTGACTCAACAGAAAGAGTTGGCCCCTGAAGACTGCTTGGCCCAAATGAGTTCATGTCGTGCAAATCTCCGAGTTTCGCAAACGACTTTCAACTCCTCGAAATATTCTACGGATATACTTACAGTCCAGCGTAGATTATCTACTCCTAAGAATCTGTGAACAATATGGGTAACTGCAGGAAACAGAATAACCTGTTCAATTCAGCCCTTAGGATCACGTAAATGTTATAGGCACAGGTGGACAGGAACAACGTCACTAGTTCATAAAAGATAAAGTCGTAAAAAATAGTTTCTCAATTTTATGATTTTATCAGATCAAATTATTTCTGTATTAACCACCCGTGCTCAATTGCGACTGCCAAACAAAGCTTACTAAAGCATACTCCTCGGTAACCTTTCGTGCAACTACATAGAATACATAGAATTAAGGGTAACCAAATCGTGCACATGATTCCCTGGTCTGGAAATTCCATCCGACGACCACTTTCTCGATCTTGTCTCAAACCAATCAAAAATCAAATTACCAAATTAATTGAATCTCCCATTCTACATTTGATCGACTAGTCGAGTCAAATACAACCAAAAATAGCAGATAAATAAGGTTAAATATATGACATTCATGTGGGAGGTAAACTTAGGAAAACTTCCCCAGAAAAGTGTAGAAGACCATCAATATGTAATCCGAAGTGAGAGTTACAATAATAACCCGATCGGAATAGTTAAACCTAGTTTAAGACCATTTGTCTCTTTCCTCTTAGATGTTGGTTCGACATCGTTATTACTAGTACTTGTACTTTAGTACTTTTATTTCTCGTTCATAAAACGCCGTAGGGATCCATCAGAGTATTCAGAAAAGTTAGCCATTGCAATAACTGCGAGTTTAATCGGCGATTGAAATTGAACTAATTTAAATTAAACTGAATCAATTCAAGTGTGAACGCAGGCTCCGTAGTGTTATGTTGCTTATTGCGCTTAATGTTCGTAAAACCTATTCACCTTCAAAAAACAAAATAATCGAATCAATTACCCAAAGATGGGAAAGTAGTACTGCGGCAGAAGCCTGCTGGGTCTGTTCCGGTTAAAGCTGAACTGCTCCTCGGGACAGACTTTCCGTTTTTCTTCCTATGATGATCAATTTTTATGGTAAACGAAGAAAGCCAAGAGTTGAGTGAGTCTAAATGGGTAACCATTTTGACAATATATTGTCACTTTTGTAGAAGTTGTGACTTCTCGAATTATGTGTCCAAAAATTTAAGTCTATGAAGACAATGAATTTCGAATTTTATATTTCAGTTATTTTGTGTTTCACATAAATGCAAGTGAGAACTGGGTAACAATATCAGAATCACAATGTTTTTGCTTTCACCAAATAAAATCAACACAGAGCTGGAGGACGAGCAAAAAGCTCAGTTCAACCATATGCAACTGAAAGACTAGTGCACCTTGTTTTTTAAAGCTCCACGATGTCACAGAAATAAATTAGGGCTTCAAAAACTTTTAATAGGCTCAATTGGAAGACCCAATTCAAAATTTGTCACCCGATCTGTCAGTAATTTAGCATTAATGCAAATCTCACAATAAGAATTCACTGAGTCGTTTGTAGTGTTAGTGCCAAATATATAATTGAGGATTTACACTGACTGATGATATGAAACTGAGAACAGAGGACAAAGGCGTAAGGAAGATCAAGTATTTTTCCAGGCCGGAGGAATGAGATGCGAGAAATTATTTTTGCATGACCACGATGTGTACGTGACGATAATCAATGATGGAATTACTAGCCGTCGCACGGTCGCACGGCAGTTTCACATGGATGTTTTCACCTGTGAAGTCTTCTAGCTAAAATATCCTAGCTCTTGCGAATAAAGGTTACACTACACTACAAGTAGGAGCTTGGAAAGCGGGTACCGTCGGATGAAACAACATTTACACTCGACTCGACGTGGGAATCCTTATGGAGCTAGTGAAAGTCATACAAGGAGGATGTGAACAACGAGAGTTGAAGTTGAAAAAGGAAACGCAGTCGCAAGCAGGATTCATTGATCACGTTCCCCTTACGATAGATTTTGCTGGAAAAAGTTTCATGTGAACACATTCTCACGTCTCACCTGGGTGATGGTTGCATTACATGGAATCTCCTTGAAATTTCTTTCCAAATGATTTTCGGTTTACCAGCAATCTGTCTAATGTCACACTATCCGCTCTGCCCTGGCTCTCGTTTATACTACAGACATGTTCCATTCCTACTTCACGCTACTCAGGCTCAACTCATTAGTAAATGTAACACGGACGCTAAAAGGCAACCTTGAAACATCGCACATGCAAAATATGGTAGTGGTCTTATAAGACATCAGTTAAAGGAAATGCTCTAATGCAGCCCTGGAGTTTTATTTCCAACTTTTCCTGACGAAACTCAGAAAGAAAGTAATGCAGGTGTTTTCTGATACATCCAGGAGCAATAAAACTATATAGAGTCAAGGTAAAACAAAAAATAAGGTCTTACCTGTTCGGCACCCAGCATCTAATATCCTTGAATGAGAAAGAGAAAACTTTCTTCCTTGAAAGCCACATCCGGCCTTGGAATGAGATCGTACAACTGTTGGAGAAATATTTCTATAAGTTCACGTCTATGAGTTTAATTCAGGCATAGGATTGCTACGTATAATTTAAACATTATTTATTCAGCAATTCCGCTTAACTTTGATATATTACACCAGTGGGTTTACTTAAAAATCTTATCATATATCGTGATTCTCTGAGAAGACCATATGGCCAAGGCTTTTGCGAAGGAATAAGCATAAATTTAATTACGGGAATAAATAGCCAGTTCTCGTCCTCCTCCTGAGCTGTCAACAACAATGTATTGTGACATTCGTTTTTTGAGCTTACAGTTGCAAGAAAATGTGAACGTGCATAGTATGTATTAGTACATACAAAAATAATTAAACTCTTGAAATGGGTGTTTGTATTGATTTATGCAAAATAATATCTTTGCAATTATTATTATGCTGGACTCTGACTCAGAAATCAGTTAAAATTGTGATGCAGGTCACACATCTACACCAGTTTTAACAACATTGAATCAATTTTTATGAATATGCATTAGGTCATTCGATTTTCGTCAAGCACATTAAGCATCAACGACGCACGCGATGACACTTTTAAAGTGTGTAAGGTCCTGTAAAAATTAGCAATACGATCCTTGTTTTATGATCACAAGATGTTTTACATTTAGCTAGACTACATTTAAAAACTCATAGTGGATGATGATGCCTGAGTGAGTATAGCTTCAATTTAGAATCACTATGATAAATGAGAAATTTCAAGGGGTAAAATTGTGCTTACCATTTTCAAAAGAGTCCACGTTTTCATCTATCGTTAAATAACGACGATTTGTATTTTCATCAATCGTCAAATGCTCAGCAAGCTCTGACAAAGATCCATCCACCGAAAATCGGAAAGTATGTGAAAGACGACGTTTAATTTTTCTTAGACTCATTCCTTCGACCGTGACTTAGCAGCTCATGTCCAACTGAAAGAAGAGTCCACCAATACAACCTAAGGCACTCTTGTGTTTCAGCGTTTGACTCTGTACACCTGTAAAATAAATAAAGTGAAATTAAATGAACGTTGGAAATTTCCAACATAGTCAACAGAAAGTTTTATATTTATGAATTGACCTACATCGATGAGGTATAAATTCTAATTATAACTATCTGCACTTTTATGATCTAGTACAACGACACTAACGTACTTGACCTAGACAAAATATTTTGCTTTGAGAGTGTTATGGAAGGCGGAAGATTCTACTGTTCTATTAAGTTACCGCAATCTGATATATTGAACACTAATCCCCGAGTAATCAAAATGTAAAATAATACAGCGATGACATCGATACCGGCTTCAAGCAGCGTGTTGAAAGAATTCTCAAACGAACAAAAGAAAGGAAAAAAGTTTGTCCTGATTGCCTGTGGTTGAGATGACTTAGACATAAATTTCCACCAGGTTGATTTCTAGCACTGAATGTCAAGTAAGACAAAATATTTTCTCAATTCGTATCTTACAGAATTACAAATTTAATTAGCATTTGCAAGGATAGAGCGTTAGGGCTTTGTACGTGAGTTCAATTTGAGTAACTGAGACTGAATAAGCTACTGAATCGAAAAGTTTAACGAAATGCACATCTTTGTCAGACGGGTTCGCGGATTATACTAAATAAAATAAAATCCAAGAACGCAACCATGTAAATGTTGATCTTGCAGGACTTCAACACTAAGCCGAGCAATGAACGAGTTACTCATTCACGAAAATCTTGGCAAACACAGCCGAAACATTCTTCTGTGTACCTAACCAGCAGAAACAGAAAATGTTTATCTCATTCATGGATTGAACCTAGTCTGCACTATACTACATGTAAATACACAAAAGTAAATCAACCATGACTGCGACAGTTTGGAAATGGTATAACTAGTTATTTAGTCAAACCCCATTAAATACCGATTTATAAAGATTTATTTAGTTAATAGCTTGATTTAATGGTCAATCCTTTCTAAACGGTTGTAAACTCGAGGACCGAACTGGTAAATAAAACGAAAAAACAGGAGGTAAGCATGATTCAAGAAATTTGAAGAAGACATTTTATCAGGACTTAAGAATCGAAAGAGTGATCTTATTTGACTGTTTACATTCTAAAAGAGGAAATCTCTTGGAAAAATACAAGTAATGAACTCTGCAGTTGTTTTGACTTAAGTGCTTCTGAAGAACCCATAAAACGAAGATGAACTGCAGTGTCTTAAAAATAGCCACTCGATTTTGGGTGTCTTGACCGTTTGCTGAACAAATACAAAGTGCAAAACAAATACGTTCAAATATCACTTCGTAACACCATACTTACATACTTGCCTCCCTAGTGCTTATTTTTGCACATCACTTTGAGGGTCGCGCTATGGTTAAAGAAGACTAGTTTATCTCCAATAGAGGCAACAATAACATAAGGCTCCTCATTTCCTAATCTTTTTGCTTTGAATACTGATAGAAATGAATCCTGACTTTTTGTGTTGACTTGGGTGAGTAGCCGTAACGATTTTCGACTATTTCCTGTTTAAATACATGAACTAGCAATCTATCTACTAGACTACTAGAAGCTTCAAAGCAATTCTATGGATTCTGTCAGTAGAAATTACAACCGAATTTTATCCATGAAAGGAATCATAAGCATGTCGGACATATTTTACCCTGAGAACTTGAGAGCAAATAAAAACAGCGTATTGTGTAACAGGAAAAAGACTAGCGGAATTAACTCGAACTTGATCTCAATCTGCTCTAAAAACTAATGAAGATTATAGAAATGATATAATTTCTCATTATTACGATTAACTTCTTGTACTTACAGTATTATCAAAGATACCTCAAATTCCAAGCAACATTATTTAACAATGAACTCTCATTAAACCAACAAATTACAGAATTTGATGCACCTTCAATACCGTGTGCATTTGAGGGATTTTTAATGCTCATTCAAGATAACTGTAACTGGTATCACTAAATCTGTTCTTATCAAGGAAATTTCTACTCGAAAATATCCCTGCAAGATAAATATAATCAGAGCAACCAATGTTGATTTGATTCGTCCTCCTATCTTACTCGGAATTTCTAAACTTTCGAAATTGGATCTGAAATGGACTGCATCGGAAAGAGCGATCCGCAGTTGACAAGTAAGACGATAACATAATCGCATTAGGTTCCTAAACTCAATCTACGCTAAATTCATCGTCCATGCCAGAAGTCCTACGGGAATTCAATAGCTAATATCATTGCATAAATGATGATACTTCTCTCTGAGCATAAATTATATATCGATTGCCATAATTCAACTAAACTAAACCCTTGTTTTCATAAAAAGAGAAGACTATCAAATATAAGTTTTACTACAAAGCTCGGAATTTCGCATCGATTATACGCATTTTCACAGAAATGTTTGGCAAATTCTGTTTAAACTGCCGCAGTGATTTAATTACTTACGACCCTTAACGTGATACGTGACCGTCACGACGAGGAAACAGTTGCTACAAAAATTATTTAACTGATTCCTATTTTTCTAATGCATGCATAATAAGCAATGGCTATAAAACCGGAGGAAGATTGTGCATCACACATTCACAGACAGTCACACTTGTCAATAATATAACGATCTTCGTTAAATAAATGTTAGACTTACATGAATTTATTAGTTGAGTCTTGATTTACGATTCAAGGATGATCGTGATTAGATTGAGCATTTGATTCCTTATTTTGATTGTAGTACTTGGTTGATATTTATTGCAGAAGTGGACTCTAGGATTGATGCGGGGTTAAACTAGGGGTTACTGAGCTGAACTTTGAGTCCATGAAATTGTACTGGAGATTCTGCTGGAGGAGGTCACCAATCACAGACTGAAGAAAGAGTAAACAGGAAGAAGGCACTCGGTTATTCCGTCAGTAGATTAGAACGATATAGCTAGCTAGCTAATGTAATAGCTACTACTTTAGATTTTGACTAACAACGTAGTAGTAGAAGCTAATAATTCTAATGTGCTTGTCACAAGGTTAGCGCCGCTCCATTCACTCAATATATTTGTTATCAAGGGAAGGCAACCACCACGAGGTCAGGTCAAAGTGTCAGTCGGTTGAAATTAGAGATATGACTACGGCACACGGAGTGAATTCGGTATTTTCTAGTTGTGGTGGTTTTAGGCTTGGCTCTAATAATTGTTATTCGGGATGAGTTAATTAATAATTATTGGCAAGTGCTAATGATGTGCCCCTATCTAACAAATGAAATGAAGTACCTAAGTAGTATTGGATTTACTTTTGCTGCTGCTCTGGGTTAATAGAAAGGAGGAGAGATATTTACTAATGATAAAATGACTCGTTCCTCTGTGTGGGATTTTTAGTCTACCTCAAGGCTATGGTGGTTTCTGTGTAGGCTTTCAAATAATATGTAAAAGTAAATCTCTCCGTTCAAATCTTTCAATCCATAGAGTATGGCTAATGAATATCCGTCCTTCCAATAATTTCTCAAAAACTGTCAATTATTTCCTATATCCATCAGATATGCAATTTAATCAAATCCTAAAAAATACACCAGAACATTCTATTACAAAAATTTCCTTGCAATAAATCACGCCAATTGCCAATTGTGTAGTGTACATGCAGCTCTTGTCAAAGAAACATTTAATTTATTTCTGATTGATTGTGACTTGTACATTATTTTATAAAAATCCTATTGATGACTTGAATAAAAATTAATCCAAAAGAAGTTGATATAATAAATAAATAAATCACGTAATAGTTAATAAGCGTAACGTTCGTTTGTCTTGAAAAAATACTGGATAAAAAAGACAAAATGTAAACTTCACTTCACTCCAAGAGAAGAATATAAATTAACATGTGTATATCATGTCAAAATCTAAATTTTTAGATAACTTAACTCAATACCCGAAAACAGATGTACATCCAAAGATTTGTCATTTCTTTGGTTTTGCATTGTAATTGCAGTAGGAGAGTTAACAGAGATTTCAGCCAAAGATTGTTCAATCATTGCACAGTTTCAATTTTGCTTTCCATGTTTAGTAAAAAATCGCTGAATCGGAGATGTTCATAAATGTTAATTATACATTTCCATATTGGAAATATAAATAATAGTCCAAAATTCTTATGAGCAAAACGCTATTAGGTCACAACTGAGGAATCGTTTTCATATAAGGATTCGGATATGCAAAATTGATTATAGTTTTCAATACATTTTGATGTCACCGGTGATAAGCCCTGTGTATTGTCGGTCTTCTCCTTCCGAGAGACTGGAATTGGCGCTAAGAAACGTGAGATTCTCCGTGCACGCACGGAGCCAATTCCAGTCTCTCGGAAGGAGAAGACCGACAATATATGAAATCCGAATTATTTGACGGCAAGATAATTTGATATTCAGATGGTTCGTATACTAGTACGTCAAAATTGTACTACATTCCAATTTTTAAAAGGCTAACTAATCTACGAGTTAAATTTCAGCCTTACAAAGTAGTAGCGATATATGTACCCATTCATGTTTAGTAATAATATAATATATCGAAGAGTGAGTGTATCAGCTCAATTTGCATCGGACACTTGCCTGCGGTTGAGCAAAAGTTTTCCATCATGAGAACTAACAACTGTTTATATTGAAATTATCCCGTAAGCTAAGTGCCCGAATCTGTTAAGCGTGAAAGACAATTACAGCTACGACGAAACATGTCGTAATAAGGAGATGATTCGAGACAAATCAATGTAGGGTATAACTTTTGGAATGTTTTCTAAGCTTTACGAAAAATCAGCTATTACTTTTCTTGAAGGCACATTCGACCAAGTCGAACTATCAGTTTCCCTTTATGCTTATATGATGTCAAGCGTTTTCGTTCTTTAAGTGAACATTTTAAGTATTAATGCCTCTAATCGTCACTAGTATTATAGACCTGTCTTAATAAAGATCGCATTGAATAATTACTGACAAGTACTTCTGAACAGGATTAATATAAAATTGTTTTAAGTAAAAATAAATAACAATACGGCAGCAAACTTAAAAGGAAGGAAACACTGTGCTAAAGCTTTAAATAAAAACTTCTAATGAAGGCTTTGTGAGATCCAACCATGATAGGCTGTGTGGATTTTGGCCTGCAGTTCTTTCAGATTTTTTCTGTTTTGTTTTTCCATTGACACCAACGCCATTACCACATTGAGCTAAGTAACCATTCATTTTAGAGAAGGTCTTTTGAGGATGTGAGCGACACCATTTCTCGACAGCTAAGAAAACAAAGACAAATATATAAAAACAAACTTCAACTGAAGGAAATTTCAAAAAGTATTAATACCTTTAAGAAGAAAACATGAGTCGTGGATTGTCATCCCCTTGTCTTTCCACTTTTTATAAATGCGGTAAAGAATGGCAAGATAGAACTCGTTCACCACACCGATTGCGTCCATTTTCTTATTGCAGAATCTAGATTTAAAAATCAAATGTTCCCTGATTATTTCTGGTGAAAATCGATACAATAAGCTTCAAAAAGCAAAGTCGTTTTCGTAAAATCACCCCAAGCTACACAAATGACACTTGAAATCGGATCAAAACGTTTACCTGTTCAACAAACCATCTCGGAACGCGTCAATGGTCATTCGAGTGACGTTGAGGCTGAGAACAGCTAATGGAAATTGATGAATCGGGTGACGTGACAATTCATAAATAGCCGGAGCCAATGTTTCTTTTGTTTCTTGAGAGCAGCTGAGATACAGCATCTGCAAGGCTCCAAAAATTCCAACTCCGCGAAGATCACTGGCTGGATCTTGGCCCTAAGGAAAATTAAACGAGGTAGAGATGTGTTCTGATTTTAATTTTTATGCATCACATATCTTACTTGGAATCCAACCTCTTCCCAATGATTTCCATAACGTGGGCAAGTAGGATTTTTAGTCATGAACACGTAAATACTTTGTAATATCCGTCGATGAACAGAACAGTCATTATTCATTGGACCTGAAGGAGAAAAAGGGCAATATTTTAGAGTGTTCCAGCTAAAATGTACTTAGAAAACCTAGCTTTGAATGGAATCAAATATACTAATACTATTAAATAAATTTACTTCATGTTTGAATTCATTCCAACTGTTCAGCGAAATTTTTCTGCGAAATAGTACAACTTACATGAAGCAATTGCAAATATGAGATCTTGTTGAGGCACCAATGATGCGTTGAGTACTGGATGCCCCATCAGTCCATGCAGTGTTCTTCTTAGAGAGCCAAGAGGAGGATTTCGATCAAGTTGACCCTGATCAGGTAGAAGTAAGATTTAAATAAAAATGAAAGTCTACATATAATTTTGAAAATTAGACTTACAACATGTTGAGACATATCACATGTTCGAAAGAACGACCAAGCCTCAGAGAAATTGATGGGAATTGAATTGCTGCATTCAAAGTTGATGGTCTGTTTCAGACTAAGGATATCGGACGGAGCAGCTCGCCAGACAGATTCGTCGGCAGAACTGGACCAAGCATTGTCGTTTCTAAAATAAAAACAACACAATTTATGACTATAATATTTAATTTAACCATTTTTATCGAAACCAGTAACCGGGGACCTTAATCAATATTGTATCATTATTTCTTGTTACATCCTTGTCACATTGAACATTTAAATTAGACGTATCACCTATTACTTGCCAAATCTAGCTGATTTATTAAAATGGTACAAAAACCATGATTAGCATACCTTTTCTCTTCTGATGAAGCAATTAACTTTTTTTCTCTCGCCGTTAATTGCGAGATGTCTTTGGAACCTCGTCTCTGATTTCCGTTTCCATTCATCGTAGTGGATTCCAGTAAAAACACTTATCATTCATTGCAAAAATTGTTGTACTCATTTGACGGAATTATGGACGGTCGCTGGAGAAGTGGTTAAGAGTAAAATAATATCAATTGCAAAACTATTTGAGCAGTTTACAAATGTTGCAAAAGTACACTGGAGGATTCAACTAATTAACTGTGTACGAAAAACTCATGGAGCCTCTCCTGTGTCTCTTTGACTTCAAAATTTAATTGGACTTGTATCGATTTTATTTGTCGTCCGTCACTCGTCACACAGGCCTTTGTAGTTTAGCTGTTGATTTTGATAGCTCAAGTTGCTCAAGTCAGTTCAGTAGGCATACCCATGCATACCCATACACTAAGAAAATATCAAAAAAAAAACCCAAGCCGTTTGTGCCGTGCGTTAGCTTAGCATTCAGGTTGCATCCATAGAGCGTCAAGAAAATAAATGCCTCACGGGAATATACACAAAACAATACAAGACTTATCTCACTCAAATTAAACCCTTCAAATCTTCATTTTATTACTCTAATTGGTAATTATCCTAATCATTAGTTGTTCCAAAAAATTAACATTAAAAACTTCATGGAATTCGTAGCAGAAGCAGAGAAGCACATGCAAGGAACAGGTACTAGCCAATGTACTTGCCGGCCTTTAATATTTACTAAATATTTAGTGTATAGTACATACACAGATCAATTTAAACTGGATCGTCGTTCTCAAGGTCTCTGAATACCTTCTTGCATTCTAATTTCTTTGTTGAGGTTTAACTAGTATGCAATGAATTTGCTGTTTCTTCTAAAACTAAATTATTTACTTGACAGAGAAAATATAAAATGGAATAAATCCAATTTGGAAAGAAAAACACAAGAAAGGCAAAGGTTCTCAGAATTTTCATTAAGCCGTCTGCTTACGATGCCCATACATTCCAGTCCGGATTCCCGATAAACTATTTTTACTGATTTTTGACCATCCCCGAGAAATAAATAATTTTTAAGAGAAATAAGCAAATTAGCTAAGTTTTTGCTGGGCGGTTCCATTGCTATTTAGGGAAGAAATTCAATAATTATGTGTCAAAAAAAAGGTTAAACTGAAAGTCAAGATATAAAATGGGTAATCTGTACTTATTTGTTTGGTTTCTTTAATTAATTCAATTATTGCTTAATGCCCTTTGCAAAAAAAAATGTAGATAATTATATTTCTGCAGAAAAATCTTAACGTCAGAAGTTCCGAAGAATGAAGAACAAAACATGGTTAATTAATATTCCCAAAACCTTGAGCTCATCCATGGTTTCGAGTTTTATTAAAGGGTTTCGTTTCACCGATGAGTAGACATGTACAATAAATTGCTTCCAGTATCCAGTAGGCCCTGTCCCAGTGCCAGTAGGGCTATAAAATTACAATACAATGGGAATGGAATACAAATACAACTCGAGCTTGAAACACAAAGGAGCAGATGTTAAGCTGGGGCCTTGCAGATGCGATGCAGTATTACCCTCAGGCTCTTCTCTTAATTCATTTAATGTACAATCCTACTTCTGTCCGTGTTTTCATCCCCCTTGCATCATAGAATAAACCTTTGGAAAATAAACAGATCAACATGGCAGTCATTTCTTAATTTTGTATGCCCTAAACATCCACAATTGATATTATACTCCTACAAAAATATATTGATGATAATTTTAAAGAAATGAGGATGTAAAATGAGAATAAAACAAAGGATTATTCATTCGGGACCGGACCGGAAGGAGGAGAACGGAACACAGAGTTAGTTCCCTTGGTTTTGTTTTGGTGGAAGACTTGAGGATTTTTCCTTCCGTTTATTCCCTCGTTCGGAAGACACAACACAAGGCCGCTTGCGTCTGACTGACTCACTGACTCACACCTAATTTCTTGCCCGATAATCAAAAATCTTATAAGAACCCCATATAGTCAAGAACGACGAGTTGTTGAACCCTTGCCCATTTGCCATATTATTTATTTTATGGATGGATTGGTAGACAGGAAGTTTGGATGTGAGAGTGAGTCTTGGGTGTTGGATGTTTGTTGCATTTTGCAGCATGAGTCATCCTGATCCCATGTAGTGTGTTTATATTAATTAGACCTTAAACTTAAGACTTGAGACCCGTCCGGCTCCTTGCGTGGGAAATTTACTAAAAGACTAGACTGGATAATCTCAGAGTTTCAAGAGTAGGGAGAACTTAGTTCATCTCCTCAGTCAGATTCTAATGGGCAAAGTGTGAATGTGAAGTGAAGTTGAGAATGATTCAGTCATTGATCTTGTTTTTAAATATTGTTTAAGAGCTTTGTCCATTGAGATTTGTCCATCACAATCATAAGGTGAAGCTGCAACCTACACACGTTGTTTCGTGCCCCAACAGTACGTCATTAAATGTAAGACTTTAATTTTATACATTGGTGATTTTGACAAGTTTGCAGTTAAAATGATAAGATTGCATTTATTTACTCAATTTGGCCATAATTGGAACTTTCTGTACCTGCTCCGGAATTACTGCTGCGGTTTATGCTCCATCACAGATTTTTTTATTTTTATGAGACTAATGAGTCTCCGAATTTGAAGCTCGGAAATTTTTTATTATGATTATTAAAATTATCAAAACGAAACAAATTGAGCCGAACAAGCTGTGCACACAAATACTACGTTCTGGTGTGGTGGTTTGTATTGCAGAACTACAATGTGTTTTTCCTTAACACGCTGTTCCAAATTGCCTGTATAATTACGTACATAGCAGAATATTTCTGTCATTGTATGGTCAATAATTATTTCCTCGTTCATGCAAGTTAAATATTTGAATTGATTCTTGTTTGAAATGGACATGACATTATTGACATCTGAAATACTTACGACATTTATGAATTGAATAATTAAAACTAACCAATCAGTTCGCAGTTAGAAGAGTTTTTAATGCCTAGCACTACTGTACTTGTTGATTTTTAATTACGTATTGATATTCAACGTCTTAATTTTATCTGCGTGCATTTTTCTGACCTTTCCTCTGAACTCTTTATAGTGCAATTAATCAGCTCGGCACCATAAAACTTCATTTTGCGTCTAAATAGACAGACTGCTCTGCATTAATCTTTCTGTTCAGAAATTGACTTGCTCCAAAATATTTACTAATTTCTTCCAACCATAAGATTGAGGCTGAGCGGAAGTAAAAAAATCTATACGTATTTTCAGGTTTTATATCATGTGGTGTGTACAGAAATGAAATGAAAGATTTGTGTTCAAATTGAGAATAAGCAGTGACCGACTACGAAGTGTTTATACTATTTCAATAGTTTACTTTCTCTAACAAGCCCTGGCTTATGCAAAGTCCAAGACTCTAGAACCCTTATTATTTATCTGCAATTTTGTCTGACAAATTTTCCTTCATAAGCGTAGTCCAGACGAATAAAATTTAGCACATACAAACAAGTTCCTTGGTCGTTTATGCTTTGGAGATGTGATGCAAATTGTCAGAATATAACTTCCTCTGAATATTTATTTCCAAGTGTAAATACAATAATACCGAGTCACATTCTTCATGTCCCATGTGTTGTTTCAAGAGTTGGGCATGTAAACACATCTCACTTATTCACAGTAACTGAATCTTGCGGTTCGTAATATGCGAAGTGGACGAGACAGATTAGTTCAGGAAGTTCGTCGAGTCAAGATAAGTGTAATTTTCAATTGCGACTTTATTAAGAAACTGCTACCATCAAATGGAGTTGTGCATAACTTATACTGGCTTAGTACAAGTACAACTACAACTGTAGTGCTCATACGCGTTGTTTCACTTTGTCCTCGTGTCATTAGCTTGTTTTAAGTGCTAAGGGTAGTTCAAGTTGTCTTTATTCACGTGAACAGATTGACCCTAACTCCGTTTTAATAATTTTTATTTTTTAACCTCTGGACTGATTGGTTTCATTTCTGCACTCAAATCAGTCGTAGTCTAAAAAGTTAAAAAGCAAATTACGTTGATATATTCGATTCCGTGCGAGGCAACGCTGATTAAACGAGGTATTCATTATTTACGAAAGCCATAATATTAAAACCAGAAGCTGTGAAAATTGTAAGTGCCCTACTCGACCAGGGCCATTTTTAATGCCGAATTTATTAAACTAATACGGATAACATGTATTTCTTAAGCAGGCTTTCCTATTCAATTTTTATTTAAACATTTTCGAAGATGATAGGCTGTTCTAATCGAAGCAGGTGCCGCGGTGCTTCGTAAAGTAATTTATAGAATTCCATGGCAGAGCAATTTGGCAGCTTGAGTTTGAGACATTTGAAAAGTGTATAACATAAGATAGAATGGTTTAATTGTCAGTGTACATTTGTTATAGCGAGCACATTTGAACTGAAAATCAACTGTTGAAATCTTCCCTTGGCTTTCCAAATCGGTTTGCTGAAAAAGAACAAAGAAAGTCTGATCTCAGAGCTAAGAATCGCTTCACGTCAGCGTGAACGTGAACGTCAACTCACGAGGACAGCTGTAATTACATTACAGCGCAACTATTTTGGCATTCTCCGACAGAAACCTCTTGGAAGGAAGTATATATAAATCATTATAATTATTCGACCTTGCAACCAAGTAGATTGTAAGCAACCATTTGCTCCGGACAAGATCTGAGGGGAAAAGTTCCGTAATCCGGCTGTCGTGCATTACCTTCTTTTTGAGCTAACTTTAGAATGAGTCTGAAATAGAAGTCTTGGGCTTGTGTTCAAATGTCGTCCATGGCTAAATACTCTGAGATTCCCCGGGAGTCCTCCCACCTTGCCAGTTATGTACGTAAGATTTTTCTTCATTCATTCCGATATTTTACTCTGTACACTATCTAAACTCTACAACGCATATTGTTGACTTATCCACTATTTTCCATACCCTTGTCTTCCCTTCCTCTGTCGAAAAGATGCTTGACAAAAACCAAAAGCTTTTCCTTGCTTATGATAAACTCCTAGACATGCCAATGCAATGATTCCAAAAGAAAACTTACTTCAGTCGGTCGATCATTTGTAAATGTAATATTCAGTTGGTCTGTCATATATCAGAGCTACTCGAGCAAACACGCCAGTCTCATTCCTCAAGATTTACTCTTATTTCTTCCTTGACCTGAATTCCTGGGCTTGAAATACACATTCTGAATCATTTCTTCCAAGCGTTTGATTTAAAGTGAAATTATTGAATTGTGATTGTTAATTGAACAGAGTCGGAGGAAAATGTCAATTAATTGCTTTGAGTCTCAAGATGAGGATTATCATCCTCGCTTTACTAAGAAAACGTTCAGTACCAAGTAAGTTTGTTTTTAAATTTAGTAGCATAATTAACGTGTCAAATGATTTAACGTTTATAGTATTGTTTTAAGTATTACTAATTTTATTTATTATCTAATTTGTACAGTTCACTTCCTCGGCCTGGTAGAAAAACTACAATATTTGAAGTCACAAGATTTCCTGCGGATGATGTCGCTGGACAAATTTGTCTGATAGATTCTGATCTCTTTTCGAAAATTGACATTGAAGAGCTTATTTCTTGTGGATGGATTAAAAAGAATAAACTTCAAATAGCTCCCAGCATTTGTGCATACACAAGAAAATTCAATTATTTAAGCTATTGGGTTGTGGAAGAGATTTTGGAAGAAGAAACGCCAAAAGGAAGAGCACAAAAAATTTGTTACTGGGTAACTGTTGCTAAACGGTTGTACGAACTAAATAATTTACATTCCCTTTTCGCAATCGTTTCTGCCTTGCGAAGTGCTTCCATTTACAGGCAAATAAAAACTAATGATTGATATTATGAATGAACTTATGTCATAAAATTATAATTTACTACAGGCTAACTAAAACATGGAACATCGTGGCACGGAAAGAGAAAAAATTATTGGAAACATTCGTTGAACTCTTCTCGGAGAATGACAACTTTTTCAAGTTACGAGAACACTTAAATACCCTGAGACTGCCTTGTGTACCCTACATTGGTAAGCTACATTAATATTGATATGAGAAAGCAGATTGATAGTTTTCTAATAAATTGATATTTAAATCTAGGGATATATTTGACGGACTTAGTATATCTCAGCATGGCCAACCCAAATGGGAATTTGAAAGAAAGTGTTTCTGCTAATAATATATTTAGGATAGTATCAGTTTACCAATCAAGCAGCTATAATAATTTGCCACGAGATTACCAATTGCAAAATAAACTAAAGTCTGTAAGCTACATCGACGAGCTATTGAAATTTGTCGAAGATGACAACTATAAGAAATCACTTACGGTATGTGCATTACGTTTACATTTTGAACTCTCACGACGTGGTCAGAATAGAAACAAATTTATTTACTAACTATTTATTATAGCTCGAACCTCCAACGACTGAGCAATCTCCTGTCAAATTTGTACCAGGGCATAAGAAAACGAGCAGCTGGGGAAACAAGTAAGCAAATTACTCTTCTCTATTATCTTATAAGAAGTGTCACTTTAGTCTCAATTGACTTTTTGTGTACTTTCCAGAATAAAGTTAAGTCCAAATGAGTCAACTAGCTCAGAAAGCCTGAGACATCTTATTGATGATTCCGTTCTTGAGAAAAGTGAAGATTCCCGAGAAGGTCTAAGCATTGAAGTCACGGGTGGGGATGAACCAGTGATTGCAGATATTGCTCTTGAGGGGTGTTTACGCAGGAAGACACTTTTAAAAAATGGAAAAAAGCCTCCGATGGCTGCCTGGCAGGTAAATCAAATAAAACATTGTAATATACTATAAATTAGTTACGTAGTACGTCCAGGAGAAAATAATAAGAAATACAGATAATTTGTGATATCGTATAGCAGTTAAATAACTAAAAAATAATTTGAAACATATTACGATACAGCGCTATTGGATTGTTGTTTGGGGAAACGTCCTTCTCTACTATTGTGCCAAGAGTTTACTCCAAAGCTCGGACCGCTTAGATTTTCAAAGGGAACCATCTAAGATGAAAAGCTTGCAGGGGTGTTTGATTCAAATGGCTGATGATCCACTCCATCCAGATTCATTCCATATAGCTGACCCTCAGACAGGTTCGTAATAATATGATTACTCGAAGGTGTGAAATATCTACAATTATAAATAAACATTTTTCAATCAGGTTCAATGTACAAATTTCGAACTGGCAGCTTGTCTCGAGCCCTCGAATGGTGCCGCACACTACAGGAGTGTCAAAAGAACACAAATCGCCCAACCAATCTTATCAAATTTGATTGATCCTTACTGCTGCTTCCTTAAATCTTTACTATGTAATTCAGTACGTAGGACTGAGACAAATCTCAATTGGTGTAAGGCCAAACTCAAACTAGATTGTTAGTTATTGAATATAATAAACTGTGCAATGTATTACAAAGTTAGCTAGTCTTAACTTTTTGAGGAGCTTTGGCTAGTGCCGTTTCAATTGAAAATAAGTATAATGTGTTCAACATTTTTTTGTGCATATTATAGAAATGCATACGGATATTATGGTTACGTACTCATTTCGTATTGCCTATCGCATTTTTGCACATTTTGCAAATTGTATGTAAAAAGCGTATTTAATATTATTAAGGAAAAATCTCTCAAGGGATTAACAAGTCTCGTGATTGTGGAATCTTCCGTCGAGGAGGATTTGTCCAAGAAATACGGATATTTCTACCCCTGGATAATCACTAGAAACTCGCCTCCTATTGCTTGAGAAAATAATGTGTGTAAACGAAAAATTTGTTTATCTAGAGAAATTGACGAGTTTGAACAGCTGAAGCAAAAATAAAAGAATGTTTAGATGATCAAACGACTGGATCGTCTGGAATTTGTTATTTATCTTTACTCATTTCGAGGCTTTTATGATGTGACAGCCCTCCGGATTTATATTATTATGCAAAAAAAAAATATAGAAAAACGCAATTAACTCTAAATACGATGAAGTTTATTTTTTGGTCTAGTGTACTATTTATACATATTTCACACATAAGGAAGAGCAGTACTTCTGTGCATTGATCGCCTAAAACAAATTAGTCGCTAAATCATAGTCCTTGACAAGACAGATGTATCTAAGAAAAATGTAGACGCCTATCTTAATTTGGATGAACGTTCGTAAACCGTTCAGTAGAATGCAGTCACAAAAGTAAATAATACAGATATCACAAAAAGTTTTTCGGATTATTGCGCAACAACTCTAAATCTTTGTCTCAATTGGTTGAGTAATTCTGGAAATAATTTTCACGGATGAAACTTTTGCCTGTTGATAGGCCGAGAAAGTATTCTGTCCAAGAAACCTTGGAAAAGTAAAAAACAATTTGTTAATTCACTTCTTGAAATAAAATTTAGCTTCAATAGAATGCTTACTTCAATATTACGTAAATTGCTATTATCGAAGCACCCACGGTCAGGATTTTGTAGGGTGGACTCAATACATGACAAAAAGCCCAGGTTGACATTAATATTCCCGAAATTGAAGCGATGATTAAAGAGTAACGAAGCCAATGTGCCGCTGATACATCTGAGCATGATGACCAACTTAATGTTTTATCACTTTCCAAATTGTATGGGGTTTTGCAAACTGAGCAACTAGCTACCGTTGCAATTCCACTGGTTGCAGCTTTCTAGAATTTAGAAATAAAAATTTGTATAAAAATTACTTCTTTGTTTCTCATTACAACGATTTCGTATTAATTTAAGTTACCTGAAGTAACCATCGGCGAAGACATTCTTTAAGGGAAAAAGAAAAATTAGTATAGCTCAAATCTTTCCTCACATTAATATTAAATTAATATTTTAATAAGTACCGTGATGAACAGATGCTACATCCCCACGACATTCGCATGGCTGAATAAGAGCCCCGGCATCTGTTCGTTCAGGATCGTAGCAAAAGTAACATCCGACATTTTCAGAAGATCGCAAACTTGTATTTTCGTCTAAATGCGGTTTTAAAAACCAAGAGAAATTAGAATTGTATTTCGGCTATTGTCATCCACCCATTTTATAAATTATCATCACCTTGATGATCAGCAATATTTCTTGCAGAGACTTGGAGTATTCTCTTTGGGTTCAAAATCCAAAGCTGTTCAGGTTGATTTACGTTCCACAGACAACATGGAAACCAAAGAGCAACTCCAACTTCGACCACTCGAAATATTATATCGTGATAATTCCGGCCTTCGACAGGAACCTTATTTTTCCAGAATTCACCAAGGATATCCGAAAGAATGAATACAACTGTAACTAGTAACATGGAGGCTTGAGATACGAGGCCAAGACGAGATTGATTAAGCTGTGAAGTATTCACGGGATGAGATGATCCGTTGACCTAAATTAATAATTATAAGAATATGACATGCTAGCAATTTAAATTTAATCTAAAAGATAAATTAGAGGTAACAAAAGTAGAAATTTATGCTCAGCAAATCAAAATAGCCAAACAATGAAAATCAGAAAATACTGAAAATAATGCCTTTTTTCCGCTGACAAGTGCCACCAAATCTACTTCATTCGATGAACCGTCTTGGGGATGACTAGTACTGAATGCAAGGAATCCCCCTCGTACCTAATAAGTTTATGCAAGAATAATAATTATTTCTACTATTTGGATGCCGTTTAAAAAATAAGCTCGTCAATAAAGAAGCAAAATTAAAAACTAAAGCTAAGGGGTTACCTTGAAATATACTTCGACACCATATATGAGGAAGAATACAACGACGATGAAGAGGAGAACAGCGTAGCAACCATTGAAGACGTTAAGGTAATAACTCTGTTAAGACAAAAATTTAGTATTCAGCATTCGTAATGTAATGAACTAACACAGGATGTGTTCAATAATTAGAACCTTTTCCTTTAAATCCTTATTGGCCAACACTAATAGTAACTGTGCTGCAAGAAGTGAGTAAGTGATGATGTTGAATGCAACAAAGCCAAGATACGACTTTGATAAAAAGCGGTGAGACTCTATGCACACGTTTCTGAGATGAAAAACCTGAAAAATCAGCCAAAGTCATGTAAATGTCATATTACAAGTAAATTTAATTTCTATTTGTAACGCACCTCTGCCCAAAAACAAACGATCAATGAAGATCCTGGAAAGAAGTAAGAAAATTAAGCCATGATTACTGATTACTGATCTTACCTCAGTTTATGGACATTAATTCGGAAAACTGATGTTAGTCTAAAATTATTTTGTAGTCATTGACTTACCTGTGAGTAACAGCGGGTAGTACGCATTCAAAAGGCTCAATAGCCAATCTGCTGACCATGTAGCCTGGAAGAATATCACATGAATAAAGCAAACATTTTTACCATTGGTCTTGACTGAAATACTTATTGAGAAATATGGTTATGGTTGAACTTACGGATGCGGCATAATACGCTGCTCGTAGCGATGCAGCCACAAATACAATTGCATACAGAGCTTTTGGTGTTGTTATACTAAATGCGTCTCGAATCAGGCTGTTTTTTCCGCCTTGTCGACATGATATTATCACAGAGATCAGTAGCTGACAAAATGACACGACAGCTACAACAAGGTATAGTGAGGCTAAACCGACGTGATAGCTCATATTTGTCCCACCACATTCTGAGCCAGTGAATTTGATCTGGAAATTCAAAATTCAAAATAGAGATATTCAGTAGGACAAATCTGATGAAACATAACAATAAAGTGACATAGAAGATTTACAATAGTGGAATCATACCTCACAGAAACAAGTACCGTTGAGACAGTCACCGTGACCTGAGCAGTTTCCGGAACACATTCCCCGCATCAGATCAGAATAAATTCCACGAAAGTAGTCCGCCATTTAGGTTCACTACTAGGAAGGCTTGGCTATCAGTTTTAACTTTCTTGTCCTATGAATTCAAAAATACATTTTACATTACGATACTTTCAGTAAAAAACGTTTAAAATAAGATGTACTAAAGTTAACAAATAAATATCAGAAAAGTTAGGTCAATATATTTTTCAACCAAGGAGAGGTTCAGGTCAAATTATTAATTAGTCTTATAAACTGAATTTCATTAAAGTGAATTTATTAATAGACTTGCTTTTACATTAATCTATAATTAATTGAAAATTAACTCAAACAAGTTAAACAATTCCCATTCCGACTAAAAATTATTATCTTTCACTGTTCTCCCCAAACCAAATCCGTTAATAAGGTTGGGTGAAAATTTAAAACTTTATTGCCTAAGTTGACAATTTTTTAACTATATATGCAAAGATTGTCTAATTGAGTGCGAAGATCTGAGTAAATTTTCCTTTTAGCAGTTGGTCATGCATTACTAGCTGAACTTTTGCTTCATACTGGGTTACTGTTGCACATATTCCCGTAAAGATTTCATTTTACATAGTAGCAAACACGTTGTCTACTCTACCTACGGATGCAAATGTGAGACCTTGAGATGCATGCCTGCACATTGCAGAATTCCTTTCTATTTTCAAGACAACTCATCTGACAAATCATGCGGAACTAAAATATAAGTGCTTAATGTTAATCAAGCAAGAGTAGGAAATAGAGAAAGGTCGCACCAATCACATTGAGAGTTAATTGAAAAGGGGCAAAGATTTGGCACTTCAGTCAATAGTGACACAACAAAACTACTATATAATTAATTTCAGGACTAAGGCACATTTCATATTTATCAAACTGTATCGGAGATGGTAAACTGAGAAGTAATAAATGTTCATGTGCTGAGCAAACACCTCTAGCTCATCTGATGATGAATTATGAAATCATGCATTGTGCACGGTATGCAAACAAACCAATTTGAGAAACCTTATTCGTGTACACTTACCAAAAAATGACTCATCATGTTAATCCTAGATCTCATCTGTCCTCTCTTCACCAGAAGAACAGGTTCATTAGAATACTCTAGAGGATTGTTAGAGGGCAATTATTTCTCGCACTGCACTATCCAGTGTAAAGTACACTTGCACGTATGAAAGTAAATTATTGACTATCTAGCCTACATGAACAAACACTGCATTGTCGAAGAAATTCTTTCGTGTTTAAACCAACTGCAACTTCTGTGCAAATGAACGATGTAAAAATATCCTGCTCACCGAATCATTCTTCACTGGGTTTCTTAAAATTATCTATGTAATTTTCAGTGTAATGAAATTGCACTACACTTCACTACACTTACTTACCGTGGTACGATTGACGAAAATGCTAAAATATTCTTGAAAAAGTAATTCAATTCAAGGAAAGTTTTTAACCCTGTGCCCGTGGTGTAATTTATTCGAGCCTGTCCATACTCGGTAGTGCAATGAAACGCAATTGCAGAGAAGATACACGATTATCTATCCAAAATTCTAATGAAGCGGTTTAGCTGAGCCACAAGTAAACATTGTCAACGAATTAACACTGCGATTGGAGATAAATACCAGACCGACGTTATAGGAGTAAAGAAATAATAATTACTTGTTAAGGACAAAACTGGAAAAGAATGTGCATTTGGCGTATTTGGACTTTTATATTAACTAATAAAGAACACTAGGGCATCTTGAATTGCACCAGAATTGACAACATGTCTAGTTACGGTTAATCCAAAATATTCATTTCCCTATCCTTTAGCTTGCCTGTTTTGGTAGGGTACGATGACACCCACATAGTAGTTTTGATTTGACACGTGAGCGAGATTAATAATTAATTAGAATCCCCAAGTGCTATATCACTTCCTTCCTGTCCTTTCATTTCTAGCGTAAGTATACAACACGATGAAAGTATGGTTAACTAGACTAACTAAGCTTAGATTTACTACTGCAAAAATTGTCAAAATTGTGATTACTCACAAAGTACCATATGAGACAAGATCAATATTTTGAATCTGTACAAGATCCAAGGATACAAGAAATTTCCAATCCAGCAAGGCAACACAGATTTAAGCACACACTGCACTTTCACTCTCAGTTCACAAGATTTAACTCATTTATTGGCATAAGAGCTTAATGGATAAAGTTTGCTCTGCTGCTTGACACCACTAGTGGTCAATTAAAAATTAAAAATCCTCATATCACTTGTCTTAATTTTTACAGGTTTGACTAGTCGCTTTGAAAATATTACGGAAAGTATTCACTGATTTTAATCAACAGCACTGATGCTAACTAGAGCATGACAGTTTTGTGTAAAAACAAGAAGAAGTCAAAAATTTACCTTGACACTTTCTTCATAATTTTCTTCACAATCGACAGAGCCGGAACAATGCGCAGAAATAAAAAAATTAAAATCTAGTAACAAATTTACATATGATCACCGATACTGAAAGGGTTAAGAATTTGACTGTCTGTGAGGAAGAATTTGGCTTTCTTTCTGGCTTGAAAATTAGGAAGAATCGTTTTCACTTAAAAATAAGAACCTTTCTGCTCTGCCTGATCTTTACTGATGGATTTATCAGACAATGTCTTGAGAATAAAAATACGATACAAGAAACTGGGAGGAATCTCAACTGAAAGATTTGCAATGCTCTATCTGCGGATGCTGCTGCAACTATGTGTATTTCTATTTTAGGTCTATAGCTAATTTCCTTGGTTAGGTCTCATGATATAGTTCCTCTTTTCGCAACCCAGGGCGGATATACAATGTTTTTTTCTGAGGCAGAGTTTAACCTTTGCAAATAATGAATTCTCATATTCTGCAATGTGTGGCGCCACTACATCCATTGTACGACTAGTCGGTCTCTGGAATTCGCCAAAACAACTAACGTGCTAATAGCTTGGCAAGGGGAAGCTCTTTTAACTCAGAACAAAGCCACAAATTTCTTCTCATTTTTCAGTCCATATGCAGAACTTAATTAGATACAATATTTAGTGTTATTACTTTCAATTTTATTTTAATTCCAATACACGAAAAGAAAATGGGTTCTTCATAAGTGGATCCTAATTAGTGATGAATTTTTATTACTCTAAGATTTTTAAGCCAAGGGCCTTATTACTTCTCGATTCTGCTTTTATCTTTGAAGTGCGTTCTTGTAATTGGAAAAAATCGTAGTGACCATTTTATTCCTGGCACCATACAGCTGAACGTGTCCGAGTCACTATACGAATCCAGTCAGTTGCCTCTGTTTAGTCATAAATAAAGTTTACATAAGAGTTCTATAATTCTGGAAATATTGCATTGGAATTTCAGACCTGTCACTCTAGCATAAACACCTGGTTTTCCGGCCCGGGCGCAACCTAATGTAATAATTATAATTAAAAACGATAGTAAAGATTTCTACCACACTTATTACTCAAATTTCACTAACCCTCCCCCCAGGAGGTAACACCAACGCTTGTGTAAACGTCGCTGCTTTGTACGACAAATGGCCCACCAGAGTCACCCTGAACAAAATCGTTTCATTTGCAAAATTTGACATTTTACATTAACTCGGATGCCCATATAAGAGCATAATTTTTTGACGAACCTGACAAGCGTCAATTTTACCATCTGGATAGGCAGCACACAGCATTCTGGCAGTAATTTTATTATCGTACTTTTTATTACATTCCTCATTTGAGATTATGGGAATATCGGCTTCTTGCAAAACATCTGGCTGTGACCCACCTAAAAATTCCAATAAATGGAGGGATTTTCGATACCTCTTAAAATTAATCTGAGATTTTATTTCTCATACCTTCCGTTAGTGTTCCCCAACCTGTGGCAGTTCCAATAATTCCAACATAAGTATCTATAACATTTCGGGCTGGGAGGCAAACGGGTGTGACTTTAGGCTCCTCTGCACTTGTTAGACTTACTTTTTCAAATTCCAACAGTGCAAAATCATAGTCCTGTGTGGCTGTGCTAGAATTAAAATTATAATAACAATTAAAATCAATACAGTCTTACTTCAAATGGAAAGCATTTTTTACAGAATTGTGCACTACTGTCATATTGTTTATGCAATAATTTATTACTTGTACAACGGATGTGGAATGGCGTCCAATACACTTCGGCGAATTGTAATTGTCTCACTGGTATTCTTAAGGTCGTATTCATTCAGCACTATGTCTGCTGCTGCCGGAAAACCTACAAGCCTGTAGCGTTCAAGTTCAAACCATAACCGAAGTTATTTATTTAAAACGCACATATCGGATAAAAATATCTAATTTCCGTAGATCCATTAATTTACCCTGTAGTGACTACACAATGCGCAGCAGTCAAGATGAAACGGTCATTGATGAGACTGCCACCACAGATTGGAACTCGCCTCGTTTTTGGAACAAGTGCTATTTGCCATTTCCAGAACAATGGTTTCGCAGCCTTTCCGCCAACAATCCTTCCTGAAGACGTCGACTGTGAAGCAGCACCAGGGACACCGCATTCTGAACAAGAAACGAATCAAGAAGGAATCTTAAATATTTATTAGCTTAATCAGTATTTTCTAAACTGCAATTGGCAGTGATTGGTGGGGCATATTTATTGGACACAGCTTGGTAGGAAGATTGAGCAGATTTTACAGCACATGACACAGTGCAGATGAATCCTCTGGACGGAGGAGACAGGTTGCTGTTAAATGACGCTTGCATAATCGTGGACCCTGAAGTAACGTTCGCAGGGCCGCGGTTATCACAAAATCTAAAAAATGGTTCTAACGTTTAGTCAAAATTTTAATTTTAATTGCTGAGAAAAAAAATTACTTTTCATATACAGAGTAACCATCACTGATTTCTAAGTTAGCTCCAGTGCAATTGACCGTGTCGGGTAAACTAAAGGTGTCACATGTGATTGCTGGATAACATTCTTCAGTGCCCTGCGATCATATTAAATCCATTGCATAATATGCAAATATAATTTTCCAATAAATCCTTTTTTATTTACGAAGAATTCCCACAAACACTGGTATCCAGACGGTACATAAATTCCATAGTTTGCCAATGGAGTTTGTATTCTATATGAAAGACCTGGTGAGATTTTATGTAAGCCGCATGTCACATCTACAAAAAATTTATAAAATGACTTGAATAGAAGTTTTTACGACTGGAAAATCTATGATTCCTAAAAACACACCTCTTGCCCCGGAAGCACGGTCATTGTCTACAGCATTCAATGAATCGAGAGACTCTCGGATTTCCGAAAACTTAAACTGTAACGAAGAAATTAGAAATTATTGTAATTTATTTTCTAGGCTGATCATGAATTAAGTCTAAAAAATACATAACTTTAACAATACAAAATAGCCTTACCGTATGTACGTTTTGAGAAATAAAGAGAATGAGAACAGCACCAACGGAAATCATTTTTTACTACAATAAATATATCGCAGCTGTTTCAGAAAAAAATAAATTAATGTTATAAATAAGAAGTAAAATAAAAACGGAATAGAAGCTATGATTCGGAAATCGGCAAATCATCGGAGGTTATAAATAAGGCTGTCGCAAAAGTCACTCAACTCAACCATTATTGTGGTAATGAAAACAAAAGGCTTGAGTCTCAAAGGCAATGCTTGATTTACCATTATTGCTAGACAAGTCACTGACAATCAATTCACAGTCAATCAATCTCAACTTAGAAAGAATATTGAATAGAATATTTTCTCAACACATCATGACAACTCGAGTACTCAGGGTATATGAACTTTCTACTCAATAATATTTTTAAGCAGCCTAGAAAGTCCATTTAGAAAATGTGCGAAATATGTACATATATAAGACACATAAAAAAAGACAGATAAATAACTCAACCTGGGTCAGATGAGAAAAACATTAAGAAATACGAATGAAAGGAAGCATGGCATAAGCATAGCATTCACAGGCGTACACAAAGATGAATTAATCCAATTAGTCAAGGGTTGCATTCCAACCAAGGTCCGTCGGTTGGGACTGGACTGTATTCAAACCCTATTTATTTCCAGGAATTTTACTACGTTTACTACGAGTTGGATGAACGGGGATTAAAACGGTAAAGGTTGTGACCTAGTGTCTATTTCCGGGGTCAGTAGTAAATAACTTTTCATTCATAACACAGGGCATGACGACATGCCTATCCAATCCAATCCATGCCATTGCCATCCAATCTTTTGCGATATCTCCGCAACCCTTGGTCCGATTCTGGAAATTCAAATGTTCACGGAATCAGAAAAAATAGACGCGTGTGTTGGGTCAAGGAATTAATTGCTAATTATTTAATGTAAAAACAACATCTTTAGTTTCAGTACTTCCTCAATTAATATGATAAATATTAATAAAGTTAAGTATCTTAATCGGCCCGTTGAATAAAACATCCGTGACTACCGAATGTATCCGTCCTGTGTAAAGGTCAAGGTAATCTTAAACAATTTAGGATACTTTTCACATCATTTGGCCTGAAAGCGTCGAAATCGGCACATTCTTATGAATTCTATATAAAAAATCGAATTTACCCGTCCCGGGTAGAGGTCAATAGTCAGACACTTCAATCACACGTGCTAGAATGTCTAACAAAGGCACGTAGTGGCAACTTTGGGCTTTGAAATATATCATTGTCATATATAATATCATTGATAAATATCTGCATTCGTGGATTTAATTAAACAATATTTTAGGAAAAAACAAAAATTACCCGTCCCGGGTAGGTGATATCTGTTTACCATATTGATATCAAGCATCACCCAAATATTGAGGAAATTTTAAGCTATCATTAATGAAAATTGGTTACGTAGTCTCGGAAGAGAATCTGTGATACATTAACAGAGCCTGAATTTTGCGTTATAAGATTCAATTGATCGATTAAATTCAAAATTCTTTTATCAAATTAATTCAACCCTGCTCCTCCAACCTTCTCGGTGAATCCAATTGAGAAAAAGAATATCAGAGCAGTAGTGACACAACAGATGATATCTAGGGAAAAATAACTTTTCCAACATTTATTTTCTACACAAATTCTCTGATAGCCAATTTACTAATTAATTAATAATTCAACTAGCATGATATGAGATCTCAAACGTTTATTTAAATAAATTGCACTTTCGATTCGCTAAATAAATAGCACCATCCCTTGCACTTGTTAAACTATTCAAATTCTGGAATGTCCTCAAAGCTATAACCTGGAGTTCCATTATAAGCGTGGTAAGCAATACGAATATGGTAGGCACCAGGAATGAACATCAACGCGCCCATAATTACCATTGGCCACATTCGGTCTGCGTACTAAAAGTAAATTTTTATTTTATTAGAAATATGCTAAGAAAGAACGAGTACATCATGGTCATTAAAATAATGGTTAACCTTTGTGTCAATGTAGCCTGTGATGACCAGGAATCCAAAACTAAGTAAAATTGACCCAGCCAAACAGAGGAATGCAGCCAATGCGATCGATCGAGTTGGAACTCGGACTGGAGGTTTCTGAAACTAATTAGTAATTACATAGAGTATGGAATTTATTTTCCAAAGTAAAGTATGAACATAATTAAGAATATCCAATTTATTTTGCTACCTGTGAATCAGTGTAGTCTTCATTGACACCAGACTTATAAAGCGGACGATAAGTACATGAAGATGAATCAGTTCTTCCTTCCAAATCTTTTAGTAGACCATTCGTTGTCGCATTTTTTCGGTTCGTCACACGGATTTTCGTCATTGTGTGCGTTTATTATCCACGTTGAAAAACTAGACCTAAATTCAAACCAATATTTTTTTAAATTAATTTTATCATTTAAGATATGCTTTAATTTATTTAAAATTGTTTTCCGACACAACATAAGACTATAAAAATGGAATTACCTGGCTTGGAAATGAGGGACCTTTTGATTAGAACGGATTTAAGTATCCTGCCCTATTCACCCACCGAGGCATCAATTTATTCTATAATTCAATTCGATGAGTTTTAATCCAATCCAAAGGTCCTGGACAAAAATTAAGAAAACTGAGTAACTGAAAAATTATTATGTGCGCTCCAATATTTAGAATTGGGCGGTGAGTCTATTGATTGGCAAAGTAAAGTCAGCCTGTGCATTTCCTATGCATAAAATAAATACTGCAAAAATTAAATCCCTAATGTCCAAATTAGTAGATTCTGACTCTGGAGATGGCGTGAGGGGAATTCTAACCGTAAAGGCACTTCCAATTCCACACGTACCACAAAACTCGAGCTTTCTTTTTGTTTACCACATTAACAACGTGTGCCAGCAACCTACAGGCGTCGGAGGTCCTTTTTCGTTTGTTTTGTGCGGAAAACCAATTCTTTAATGCGCCTATTAAATTTAATTTTGCGACTCTCGGATAAACATGACTGCTAACAATTTTACAGGCATAATCATATGTATGGTGAGAGGAATGAAGAATTTTTCTTAAGGTTGTGATTTTAATTGTCAATTGACTTCCTGTGAAATCAGCACTCGTACGGAATTATAAGGGATAAGGTGTAATTCATGAATTTGTAAAATTATCCTACTGATAAGTCAGGAACGAAGAATTTTAACCTCCTAATTATGAGTGCAGTAGGAAGAGGAAATGTCCACGGATTCTCATCATTAGTTTTAATTTTTAATGAGATGTGTCTAGACAGAGAAATCGGTACGGAATATACCTTGGGCAAGAAATTGCAAAGGTGGCATTTATTTTCAGATTTGTTTATTACGAACCCTTAAGTTGGAAACAGTTTTTATTCTTTGGTGAATTCGTTCGTATGGTTGTGTCATTTGAAATCCAACAAAACATGACGTGTGAAAGAAACTGACATGAGAAGAAAGACTATTCTGTCTATGGATTAGACAATCGGCGACGGCGGTGTGGATTGTCAGAATAATGAGCGTTCATGCAAAAACATATTGAGAGAAGCGGAGTCAACGTGGGCGAGTCCAACGTGGCTTATTTCCTATTGTTTAGCACGGCAGGACAAACACTAAATTATAATACAGTACACACTACGATCAAGATGTTTTGCAAACGACTAAAACATGAAAGATATTAAATGTCTTCACTCCACTCCATAATTCCCCATATGTACTACCATTCCTACAATTTGTTCATCAACATCCAAAACAATTAGCTAATTGAGCAGAACATTACAGACACAATGATACAGTCTGATTGCGTAGATAGGATTGGAAAGTTTTTGCAGAATGAAAAATACGCAAGAATTGCCAAATTATCATATTGACAATTTGTCTGTCTGTGTCATAATATTTATCGAAACTAAGAAAAGATTTTTGGGGATTTTTCCGCAGGTGTAGTGACTGGATTTGGCACACAAAGATCCGTCGCATCTTATCCTCGACCCATTTAAAATGATGAGCTCCAGATAAATGGAAGGAAAATTTTACAAATTTTCCATGATTTGTTTTTCATTTTAGAAAGGGAAGGTTTTGAGGTCCTGTATTAAGTGATCTTAATGCTTACTTAAGATATTTTGTAACACTTCGACAAATTAACCCCCAAATTCACTAATTTCAGTTGAATTTTTCTGACATTTCATTTCTCTGGCATATTTTAATTATGAAATGTTTCCTGTGCCGCATATATGAATGAACAGGTATAAATTTCAGAAATATTAATATTTTTTCAATGTTCGATTTTAAGTCCATAGAACACGGCCCTTTATAGTAATTCATTTTGACATGTACTAGGGAATAAAAAAGTGGCTAATCTGTCTACCTAAAAATTTAGACAATATCAGGGTGCAATATATATCGCCTGAATTATCCGATCAAAGGAAAACGAATTCTCGTGGGTAGAATTAGCATCCCAAGGAGTTCCTTCACCAACCACCAGTTTCCTGGAATCACTTTGAACTAAAAGTAGCACAATAATAGGAACAGACGAAATCAAGCAAATACAAATGAGTTGTTGATCACTCTATTTGTTCCACCTCCTCTTCAGCTATTTTGTTATTTGCTCATGGATTGACTCCTGAAATCAGACGCTGCTGTGTGCAACCAGTATTTGGTCTCGGAAAAACAGGAGCCAAAGGTTTAAGTGATAGCATTAAAAAGTAGCTCTAAAGGGATTTTTCTGATGAAGTGTAGTTTTGGTCGTCTTATCCTCCTTGTTGAGAAAATGATGAGTCTGTTTTTTTTGTCCCTATTCTTCTTTGTAAGATCTACCTCCGCAATTTACGTATTTGCTTGTCATGTTTACCATTGGTTCCATTACACTGAGATAGGGAAGGGGTTGCGTGTAACTAATGGATGCATTCTCTTGTAGCTCCGTCCCAAGGCATGTGCTTAACATTCAGCTCCATCCAGTCTAATTAGCCTGTGCAGAAAATATACAAAGAATAGTGAAGTCTCTCTACATTTCAAGATTTCGCACGAATAGATCCTTGATTTTTTTTTCATTTCCTGTCCTACATGTACGTATTTATAGGAATAGTGAATTCCGAGTAAACCGATCAATATGTATCACCATCTCCCATTAGCCTTCTCAGGCAGACAATTCCCCAAATTGGCACAAGTACTAGCAGAGTCCCAACTCTTTATTTACTCAAACTTTACTTCCTGCAAACAATGATGATGATCGGACAGAGTCTATAGTAATTCACTCGTGGATCCTTCCTTTGAAGTCATATGGCTCTTGGCTTATTCGCTCCTCTGAATGCTCAAATAGCCCTTGGGCTTTTAATTTGTTCAAAACTCTACCACCAATTTGATTGGATTTGGTGAATAGAGTTCTATTTCTGATTAGTTCAGTTAATTTTTTATTCTGAGCTTACTTATTGTTCAGGCGTTGAATATTCTGGTTAGATGCGTCGAATTCGTGGAATATTTTTGTCCAACTTCTAGTGGCTTCCGCACGATCATTCGTACTTTTGTTAACAACATCGAAAATTATTCCACTTTGATTATAATATTCAATATGTTTTTTAATTGTGATAAGATTCTCATGACAGTTAGCCTTGGCAAGACCTACTAAATCAAAAACTATTGCTTATCTATTTACCTGTAGTATTCTCATAAATTTAAACATTGTTTCGATGTATATTTATACAATCTTATTATTTTCAGGTTTTAGAATCTTGTTGGAAAAGCAGGTTTATCAAAATTGAAGGTAAAGTTAGATAGTCCTGTTAATGGTAGTTCTGCTAGTTGAATATGATGAATTCTTGGACAAGGCGATCCAAGTCATGGGGAAAAGTCGTGTCATAGCTGATAAATTCCAAGAAATTAAAGTGTGTGTTACGTAAGAGACGAGAAAGTTTTTGGCTGGCTGGAGCGTGTGAGGACGTAGACTTCGGAGTACGGAATGAGTTTTATTTGTAGAGAGATGACCTTGAAAAAAAAAGACGGGATGAGTGCGTAATGGGGGGCTAACGTTAACGGAGGGAAAATCCATGGAAGATGGACTGAGAAGTAGGATGAATGAATGAATGGGAAAGTGGAGAGAGCAAAAGAAGATCGATATTTCTGAATGGACTGGGAAATGAGACTACGACGACGACGGAGGAAAGTCAAGTACTACGTCAATGGAAAACTATTTAACACACTCCAACCTCCCTCCCGGGGAAACTCAACTCTTCCTTTCTCTTCACGTAGTTTACGTCAACCTATACGTACATCAAATAAAATTTATTACGAGATAAATTCTATGTCCACGCATCAGACCACAACAGCTGGACTCCTGTGTATGATCATCGTATTCCTTTGCGTGTTGACCGAGTGTGGACGTCGACTCTGAGCTCGGGAATCAAATTAAAAAGCTATTATGTAAATATACAAAAATAGATCAACTTTATTCTCCTATGCATGTCTCTATTCTATTTTTGGAGATTGATTCAAGTTCATCTTCGTCATGAAGCCATAGGCCTGCAGAATCTTGATACATTTTGAACACCACTCCTTGATCAAATATTGCACACTGTGAGAGTGACTATGAAAAGCACCAATACCAATTTAGATGACTAACATTTGCGTCATATTCTTTTCTCTTTGCAGACTAGCAACGAAGCCATTAGCATGCTCGATGAAGGGAAATAAACTTTCTCCAACAAAGCCACACGCGTAATTACTTCGCAAATAAGACTTTTCTCTTTTTTCTTTCACCTATTTTTAGTAGATTGAAAATTGGGAGTGGAATAAATGTATGGGATTCATGCTGAACAAGTGTGGCCATATTTTTATCACTAGCTCCATGACTGATATCTAATAATACTAGTTCGAGCGTCACAAAAATAATTTTATCAAGGACATGGTAAAAAGTAAAAGGCTTCATTTTGGCATATAAATGTGAGGAATCAAACTATATGATTTTCGCATCGCATCGCTTCGTTAAATTTATTTGATTCGGTTTGATATTTTAATTTAACTTAATGGAGAGGAAAATGATGTGGGTAGCACTCAAACCAAACTTCACATATAAAACTTTTCCATTTCATTCGATTTTTCTGCCAAGAACTTGTAGTAGCTTAACTGCTACAGTGTTGGTGGTTCTGTCACATTACTTATACCTAATTACGCTTGCCCTTTAAAGTCCTTTTCCTGGTACACGAGCGGAATTTGTAACTCCATCCAAACTTGTCATTCGATTCCTTTTCCCCTTATCCACCCACACTCTCCCGAAGGAATTTTGTTCTTTCTATCTTTCTCTCACATAGTCGTAGGGAAAGTTAAGTTCAAAGTTATTAAATAAAGTACTTTGCTCTTAAATCTAGCCTTTCTCCTCTTTGGCTTTTCAGGTATGTTCATGTCCAAGTCAAATGTCTCGCCTGCCGCCTCCATGTTGACATTTTCCAGTTGACCTCTTCAAAAAACAACAAATCTCTTTTCCTACGTTTCCTACAAATTTGAGCTTAGGATTTTAGGAATGGAAAAAGGTTTTGGATTGCAGAAAGAAAGAAAATTGTGATCTGAGGATGAGATTTAGATTTAAGAAGGCAAAGAGATAGGAGTGAATGAATAAATGAATGAATGAATGAGTAAGACGTTTAGAAGAACCAAATAGGCACGATTCCCACGACGGACCAAAGTTACAAACTCAAGTTGTTCCTTACTTGTTCTATTTGGCAAACTGGAGTGTGTGTGGGTTGAACTGCTGATCTTGTCTCTCAAAGAATTAGCAAACAAAAGCAAATTGTTGCCATCTTCCATGCCTCTCTCGTCCTTCGTCATTCCTCTCTGTCCCTTCTCTTTGACTCAAACCATTCAACACAACAATCACACAAGTAAAGTAGCAGAATTCTCAATGTGACCATCACATTACCAGAAACAACAACTTAATGCATGCACAGGACTCAAGAGGACTGTGCACTCAACTTCTACAACACCTTGGCTCAAGAATTCAATACCTTAAAAATGTGGGCAGATTTATTTGTTTTACCTACTCCTGCCCTTTGTCCTCCTAGTAGAAAAAAATCTAACAACAATCATTATGCATGGATTATTTTTTTACAATTGACACTACCAGCTGACAGACAGTCCATTGTCCCAAATCAATTTAATTTAATTAACCCTTCCTGAAAAAAATCCCCTTTCGTTCATTGCACTCCAAGTCCACAATAAATCAGTGTGCACATTCCCTACGTCTATGAAAAAAAGTTCTAATATCCGTGACATGCCTTATAATCACTTCTCTCGTTCCTCAGCTACACGAGGTGAGGAGAAAGAAATAAAGTTAGACAATGGATGGAATGAGAATGATTCTCAAGTAAAATTGTGTACGGTTTTTTTCCCTTGCCTTGCTATGGGTAGGTCGAATTGAAATGATCTCGTCTCATCCGTCCCTTCAGTCCTCAATTGTTTTGAAAGTGATCTCTCACTTCTTGACTATTTCGTTCCTAGTTCTACGTCCATCCATGCCCTACAGTTTACCTTTCATGGGTGGCACACATACATAAAACAATTGCCGCAACCACATCAGCATATAAAAAAGAAAGGACTTGTATCCTTTTAGAGTCAAAGGGCTACTGATTTCCTTACCTCCGTCTCATCTCAATCTTAATCCTTCCTTACCCTTTTTCTTTCATTTCCTTCAAGTCATTCAATCAAATTCCTTAGCCCTTTCCATTCTACTTAGAATGTTTAAAGGCTTTTTTCCCAATCATGATTGTTTTAAGCATTTGACTGTAAGGAACTTGACAAAAAAAATGTCAAACTTTATAAGGAACTACAGAAGAAAACTTAATCTTGCAATTCCAAGGAATTTGTAGCAGATGGATAGTTCTTCCTGGGATCCTAATCAAGCGAGCATTTCTTTCATCTTATTTTGTTTTCCGGTGGTTTCATTAAGTAATTACTTGGAATAAAATTATCTTTTACGTATGTTTCCAGTTACGTATGGGAAATCAGGGCTACCGATTAGACCCTTGACATTCCGAAAGTGAAGTGAAAGAGAATTCTCAAGTCTTAGGCATAAGCCAAAGCAATTTGACATTGCGTACATCAGCTCAGGTAACATTTAGAAGTTTAAGAAGAATCCAACAGAAATAAAGAATAAAATGTCTTGTTGGTTTCGTAGAATTGGCATAGGTCTCTGATGACCCATATCGGATGATTTGTGAAGGAACCAAACTCTGTCTACTGTGTGTGAATGGGAACAAAATTAGCCCAGTCGGAGTAGTGCGGAGTTTCGGTGAAAGTTTGAAGTGAGAATGGAACTTTGTAGGTAGATTGTGGAAAGTGAAGGAGGGAAAGGGTTATTGATTATTCAGAACGGGATAGGACAATACTGTGAACATTGTCCCGTGACGTACTTTGGAGCTTCAACGTCACAGGAACGTACGTTACGTCAAGTCCCCGTAGTGGGCTATCGATTTTCCTGGAAACAAGAAATTCTTCTCCACGTCTGTCTGTCCTACTCAACCTGCACTTTGGTTCCTCCTTATCAGAGAGAGAACGGAACACGACAACTTCCTCTTCTAGAAATAGTTTCACCAACCCCAACTTTCTCTTAAAATTAGATACGTAAATTCCTCCTCAGATGTTTCTCTCTTTCATTCATGCAATCGCTATAAATATAATTCTATTACTGGTGACAGTAAATTGATCGAAGCTATTTTTGTCCTTCTTCCTTTGCAATAATTGAGCTGAGTCACTCACAACTGCAGTCTGCTATATCAATTATTAATTCACTCAAACTTGTAATTGCTGTCTTCGTGAAACTTTCCTTGTTTTCATAGGATAATTGCCTTCCATCATGGAATTATGCAACAAATTTTTTTACTTGGACTGACTCAACCAAATATGATTGCTTATATACACACTATGTTATTTTTTAGCTTTATTTACTTAATTACGTGCTAGTAAAAATCATGTTTGAAGGAATTCATAGCACATTGACACTATAGGAATTGCCTTGCATGATAAAGCCAAATATAGGAAATACAGCTCTGAGTAAAGTGAATAGAAAAACGAGTGGGATTTATTGTTAAACCTGATGAAAGGCTAAAGAACTGAAGTCTAGCACAACGAGTTTTGTGCAGTACAAGCCTCAAAATACGGGTATAGTGAAAGGGATCAAGAAACCTGTGAATGATGACGCAGGAGCTGATGCTAAATAGGAGTCGTGGGAGAATACTATTTCAAGAATGTGACAGACACTTAAAACACCCAGAATTGAATATGAATCTCTTACAAACAGGCTAAATGTGGTTTTGGTTCTAACGCATTTTCAAAGCTGCATGCTATAGTGAATAACAAAGTACGGACAAAATGGATTTCAATGAAAGTGTGAAGATGTTTTGGAAAATAAATCAACTTTATCTCTTGTCTTATGTCTGAATTAATTAAAATTAAGAAATTAAGAAAAGCCAACTTTAATCGGGATTTCACAAATGGGGATTTTACAGTGAATATTTTAATCGGTGTCACTTCGCAAGCAATAAAAACGCACAATGGCTCACAAACTAAATTTCTTAAGTATCAATTCTAATGCGAACATTAAAATCACATTTATCCTAACGGTCATCATTTTTTGAACTTTGTCAATATATAAAAACTGGTACTCCTTTGAAGTATCACACTTTTCAAAGATTACTATACAATTCTGAAATGGAAATTCAATTAACGTTTGAAGAATATATATTTCCTCATAAACGATTTATTTACAATTTTAAGAGGTATTCTTCTCCGTCCTAAAGTCGAGCCACGTCTTATACTTAGGGCACTTCTACACATAAATTCAAATATCCAAATGTCACGTTAAATCTTTGATGAGTTTCAGGTGAATACTCCGAATTGGTTGAGGTAAGATTTTCAAAGGTCATAGGAGTAAGGAATAGTAGAGGGAGGAGATTATAAATAATGCCTGAATTACTTTTAACATTTTAGTAAAGAAAAGGNGTGAATACTCCGAATTGGTTGAGGTAAGATTTTCAAAGGTCATAGGAGTAAGGAATAGTAGAGGGAGGAGATTATAAATAATGCCTGAATTACTTTTAACATTTTAGTAAAGAAAAGGATTTGCTAAAAAGTGTCAAACAGAATCTTTAGTTGACAATTCACAATCAGCTTAATGTTCTTACTCAAAATTTCTATAAAATGGACGGCGGTTTTTTCTTTTCTATCGGTATTTAAGGCTTTGTTTTAATTTGTTGGAATGCTGTAGTAAAGTCTTAAGGGTCAAGAAATACCAGAATAAAGCCCTTTTTGGAATTCCATTGGCATTACTCTTCTTATAAGAAAGGTGATGGAAGTCGTTCACTCCTTAATGTAATGTGAGAAAGGTGAAAACGTGCCAAGGCAAAAAGGCTTTACCTTTGCTCTGCCTGTCTGCATTTTCCACGTGTAACTAATTGAAAAGGGAGGAGACTCAAACATAATCATTTCTAATTGACCCTGAAAATTATTCTCACTCAAACTGTTCATTATAAATTATTTGGAACCAATGGATTTGATTACTTGTGGGATTCTTATGGGAATTAGGGCTAAATTGACTCAATTTGTCAACAGATGTGAAATTTTTTTCTCCCTCTCAATCTCTGACGTCATGTGCAGGAAAAGAAGTTTCAAGTCGTTGAAGAAAAAAGTGACCAAATCTTTCAGGGAAGTAAAAATCTATGTATGTAGTCTTTAAGTATGCACGTATCCAGTCCAGCATCCCGGTACTTACTCTGCCTTGTAATTTTTTTGTGTTCCGTTTTCTTGCTCCCTTTAAGGTCAGGAGCTCCAGTTATATATACCTGAGCTGAAGCCAGGAAGATTTTAAACTTCTTTAACCCTTGCCTTAGGAGGGAGTTTATTCATTCTGTGGCTAAGGAGAGGCTCCAAGCCCTCGAGTCCTCAAGTGGATTGAATGAAAGGGAAAGCACACGAGGCTTTGTATCGTTTACCTTATTCGTCTTCTCAAGTTCCAAATACCTTTAAAGAGTGTGTCAGCGGGACATTACATAGGATTTTAAGTGTTACGTCCTCACAAACCACCACCATGGCTAGACTTCTTAGGATAGGAATGACCACCACTCATGTTTTCTTTTAAATGACGGAGACAGAGTAGTTAATAACCAACCAGCACACTCCAGATGACCAATGAAATAAATGAATAAATTCTTTTGTTAACATATGTCACTTCTAAGAAGGTTTGTTTTTATTAGGAGTCAGAAATATGCTGGAATAAAGTATAAATCAAATTGTAACGTGATTCCAGAGCTTGGTCATTTTTCTTAGAATCCTTTATATAAAAATAAGTGCAAAAGTGCAAAATTCTAATCTTGGATGAACTTCCGGAATACGACGCAGGTTGTGCTCAACTTACGTCATTAAAATCATAAATTCAGAGGAAATGATATGACTACCAGAGAAGAGCTCATCAGACTTGTTTCATCCAGACGAGACCATGAAGACAGATAGAAAATTCCTAATGATTATTAGGAACGAATCGTGACAACTGCATGTTGTAAAAAGAGACGACAGAAAGCATAGCATATGTCCTAGGGAAAGTTTAGTTTGCATGAGATTTTCCATTACATTATAGTGAAAAGGAACCAAATTTAGAAGGTAGTTGCCAATAATAGCAATACTTGGACTGACACAAGAGAATTATTTGGTATTTTTAGACGAAAGGTTAAAATTCATTGAGTTTATCTGGAATTTTGGACGAGATAGGTTATAAAGTACCCAAAATAGAAAGGAAGGAAATGTCCATCCATTCCTTCACCTAATACTACTGCTGAGTTGTTTGGGTATGAATCAATGAGACATATTCATGGAAGCACTGGACTATATGGAACCATAATAGGATTTTATGACGCTCCACTTGACGCAAAAAGACTCTAACCAGGGAAAGCGAAAAAGAGACTCATCGATTTTGTTTTAAATATAGACAATTCACGAAATAGAAGCGTGAGGGTGTGTGGTACGCTCTGAGACTCTAGCGTGTTTATTCTTGGAAAAAGTAATTTTTGTTCACTCAAGTGAAAATAAATTATTCAGGAAGGATATAGAGATGGAAAACAACAAAAATCAGTCGATATGATCCAGTAGTAATACAACCTGCATTGTCTGCAGTTCATTAAGAATTACCCCAACCCTATCTTGTCTTGCCCTTGGAATATTATCACAACAAAGTGTAGGACAAAATTTCTTGAGATTGAGAGCCTTAGTATTTGAATAATTTTCTGTACATGCTATTTGAAGATTAGGAAGATTAGATGAGATATGGTTGCTAAAAAACTTCAGTCATCAAGTCCACACTTGTATTTATTGTTATTAAAGGGATACGTTTAGGGTTGGTAAAAAAACGTATTATTTTATTCTGCTTTCCAAGCAGCAATGGTTTTGTATTCATATTCATGGTCCGACATGCTCCTTGTAACTACCATTTCACGTATGAGACTGAGTTAGGTGCTTTCTTCCAAATGAACGAACGGCTTCATTTTTTAGTCAAGGCATATGAAAGTATTTTTCTTCCGTCCTTCCACCATAAGACTGCTTACATGGAATTTTTGTCGCAACTGGTGCTTTCATGAATTAATTGAAATGTAATTATATTTTTTTTAAACATACGGAAGCGGACGTATTATTAGGATTGGACGACTTTTAGTTTTTTCAACTGATCAGTGTCAAGTTGAGGCATATGATGTGAGTCCTTGAAGGGATGACTGATGATTTGAGATAAGATTTGAAGTAGAGCATGCTAGATGGTTGGATCTGAGCAATATTTGGACATCAATTGTTGAGTGATTGGTGGCGTTTGTTTTTTTGCTCTGTCGGCATGAATGGACCAAAGACACGCAGATGCAATAAGATGTTTTGGTCGGGAGCTGATGACGTCACTTAATTTCCATACCTTAATTTTTAATAGGCGTTGCTCAGCTTAAGAAAGAGAGAGTAAAGGTTCCTTTGATAACCGTCTTTCCTGTTCTCCGTTCCCTCACATGAACTGACTTGGCAAGAGCACAAAGAATGAAATCACCGACCTTTAACTCTTTAAGCTCTTCTAAGGCCTTCACTGCTCCACTCCTGCAAGAATGATTCTTTAGCAAGATCTTGCCCTACCCTCTACTCATCTAATAATCAAACCGTCTGCTCTCAAAAACTGTCATTTCGTCTAAACAACTCGTTTGTAAATTTGACGTCTCTGTCCAAATTCATGATCTCAGAGCAAAGCTCCTTCTCATATCAAGTTCAAAAAAATCCTCCATCAAATTTCATTTCCTACCCAAGATCTGATTTCAATTCCAAGGCACTGTCGTCCTATACCGACCTACTACCTACTACTACCACCTTAGGCTAAGGAATGAAGGGAGAAATAAAAGGTAAAGGGTTTGGAAGAATAAGAATGCGTTCTATACATATTGTGGTATGATCTAAAGAATATTCAAGGAAAGTCGGGAAGTAATGACCACCACCAAGAAAAACCAGACACAGGATGGTTGAATTTCCATCATAATACATGGATTGATAGTTTTCTGAATTTTAATTCTTTCTTTACATCAAATGGGTACATCAAAATAAAAATCACATAATTGATTGAAAACATTTTTGTGCAGGTACAATATTTCCACAAGATTGTAGATTTCGAATGTTTCCAATCCAAAGGGCCTGTTTGTAAAGAAACAGGTGGTTCGCTCTTACTTTTTTTCTCAAACCCTTTCGTCATTATACTTACACATATGTACCAGTATAGTACACAAGTTCACATTAACATTTATGCATGCATTAAAGTACATTACTTTAGTTTACACCGTGACTCTGACTCGACTGACTGTGTTGGGCATAACCTTTTTTTTCATCTCACAGCAGTTGTTTTTTTAACGCACTTAAAGAATCAGGGTAATGCCAAGGAGTGCATAATCAAAATGCATTGGCCTAAGTTTGGATGGTCAAAAGGCCAAAACTGATTCATAGAAATCACGTCAGTTACAGTTTAAGTATGTGTTCCAAAAACAGACATTTGACTGATCGGTTGTTTATGTTTATGTACGTACTTACTCATCCTCCATAAAGTATACAAATAACATGACACACACACATACGATGAACGAGAATATTTACCTTATTATAATAATACAATGTGACATGTCCCCATCATCTCTCCCCACATTTACTTACACAATTAACATTTTTTTTTCAAACTCATACCTTCTTAACACATGAGACAGATTTCCTTTATTTCTATCTTTCATGAATGACTGAAAAGTTTGAAAATACGCCACTTTTGCTCTAATAAAAAGTAAATTTGTTCAGCATTCAAAATATAGTAGTAGCAAGTAGTAGCATGTAATTGTCAGGTAGATATTGAAGAGTTGTTAGTAGTAAGTAGTAAGAATACATAGGCCAAAAACATTTTGAGCTCTGACATTTTGACATAAGTCAAATGTTACAGGACACAATGGTAGTAGTAGGTACAGGAAGTATAGTTTAGTATTTAGTATTAGTAGACTGGAATATTGTATATTGTTAAAATAATTGTTGTTTTATAAGCAACAGTCCACATTTGTAATAGAGTTGAAACAAAAGGATTTAGAGCGAGGAACGATTGAAGAAAACATAAGATGACCAGTTAAAAGTTACAACAGTCCCATGTATATAATTGTACGTAGTTAAAATCCCTTGGTCTAATCACATTAGGTAAGTCAACTTCACATTGTAGTAGGTATGAGAGACGAGAAAAATGGTTATAGGTTAATATCATTATATTAGATAATTGTACACAACCATATATGTACGTTAAGTGGACAACACGAAAGAAACGTTCAATAAAATGCATGCAAGACGAAGACACACAGTGACAAAATGTAGGGTTGCGTTACGTCGTGTCGTGTTGCGAGAGCATGGGAGAAAGTTGTTTACAAATTCAATGCATACTGCCAACAAAAACCCACGCATTGTACGTACATGACGCTATGCTTCCTAATAGTTTGCGACATTATAGCAGCAGCCAAGTGAAAGTCGAGGACTTTTCTTCTACTGCATGGTAAAAGTACGGATGAATTTATCCTTTTTATCTAATCCGAATAAAATGAATCAATTCTAATCATTTATTCTCCCGCACTACGAAAACTTGAATGTATGACTGTTAAGAACGTCCACAAGGAACAAGTATTAATGTAATTGAATTACACAGAGAAGTGAGAAAAGAGTAGAACGATTCTGATGAGTTTTACAGACAGACACATACATTAACTCACTTTAGCATTGCAAGACGACACAGTATCATTTTGTACGTAGCGCGTGAAATTGATTGGCCCGACACTCTTGATAAGCTAAGAGCCGTCGAGAGGAAAGTATATATTATTCCAATCAATAATCATAAGATACACAAATAGTAGTAATATTTTGTATGATTAGAGACAGATTAGTGAACACATGACGTTAATACGACAATTATAGCAGGAGCAAATTGTAATCACTGCCCACTTGAAGCAACTCCATTCCTAATTAATTTTATCATTAAAGGCTGGGGTAGTAGTGCCACTCATCCAACGTTGAGACGAACGCGGACAAGAGCGAAGCTGACAAAGACAAGGTCAAGGAGTTGTTTGTATAAGTCTCAAAATGCATTACGTCACCTTGATGAACAACATTAATTTTTCGCTAGAACCTTTAACTGGGAGGAGTACATCGACATTTGGCATGTTCTCGCACTCAGAACAAACACGCAAATGTGGATGTAGAGTGCAATTGGGGATTTTGATAGCAGTATTTGGACGAGGATTTGAACTGAGGCACACGGGTGCTCATAGTCATAACTGAATTAGTTCATATGGGAAAAGTTGAGAAGGTGAGATTATTAATTATGTTATTAAGAAGTATGAACAACAAACAAGAACATGGTGAGATCTAAGCAAGACGGAAAGAAAGAAGGATTTAATTTACTACGGGATTAGTTCTCCTTTAGTATTCCCTGACACGAAGGAAGGGAGTTTCATGCTGTGAGCGAGAAATGCAACAATGAATTACCCTATTAGATTGATGAGTGATGTGATGATTACCCGCATGACTTACACATTAGAGTTTGAGGAGAATGGCAGTACAAAATGTAATTGTGACTGAATGGCTTGACGAGCAACCCATTTGAGTAGACGCATATTTTGTCAAGTCTTGATCTCATTGTTAGTACAACAGAGGGAAAAGACTGAATGACAATTTGTTGAGCTTTTGTCAAAAGTTGGAAAATTCGTCAAGCTCTTTGAGAGATATTTATACGAGATGTTGGCAAGTCAAGCTAAAGAATGATCATCATCCACAAATCTTTTCTTTACGCACACATGTAATATATTTAACTAGTTGAATGACTTGTTTGTACATAATTATAATATTTAAGGAATAAGCAAGCAACATTAGCACACAATACGAATCAACGAACGACTTGTGACAAATAAATTAATATCATCCAGTATAATAAAAACATTAAAGGGGTAAATGAATTAAATGAATCTAATACGTTCATGTTAAAAAAGTAAAACAATTTTTTTCTTTAAAAAAACAAAGTAACTTAAAGCTATTTTTCGGACATTAAAAGAACCGAAATGGTATTTTAATCCACCCTATACCTTAATTATAATATATTGGCGCAGTAATACTATGATAGCAGCTTGAGCGACTTGAAATTCAGCCAGCAAACTGTAGTTTTAGAATCTTTACCGGGCGATTCTTTACTTTACCTTTGCAGTCCAAATAATTTGAGACAACATGTGATGAATACGTACGTGTATCTTCCCATTTTGAAGGGAACTTCTCCCATAATATTTCCTTTTTCTTGGGGTTTGAAAATGACCATACCATATATTATAAATATATAAGTTAATAATTTTAGTTAGAGAGTAATTGGAGTTCGCTTTAAACCCATTTGTTCGGGACTATGCCATTCATAAATATATGGGGTTGAGATGCAATGGCAAAAACTATTGAACTAAGATTTGTAAACTAGGATGAAGGGTTAAAGATGTGATGGATGGGAATGAGTTGAGGGACTGATCATATCACAATCCACTCGTGACACTCGGCAAATCCTGAGACGTAATTGTGTGCGTGATTGGTTGGGAAAGTCTTTGGACAGGGCTTAAAAGTTGTTGTTGATGAAGTTGATGTTGTTGAGATTGCGGTGTCCGAGAAGACAACATGTGAACTGGTGTCACATTTGAACTCCCACTTCCTGGGCTTGGGTTTGGATTTGGTGTAGATGTTTGACTACTGCTGGAACTACTTGCCGTCGCGCACTTATTTTCTCTCCTAGTACGAAGTTTTGTATGAACTTTGGCATGACGCTTCTTCTCATCAGATCGCGCAAATTTTCGCCCACAAGTGTCACAAGAGAAAGGCTTTTCACCTGTATGAGTTCTCACATGCGTCGTCAAATGGTCTGAACGAGAGAAACTACGCATGCAAATGCGACACTGGAACGGTTTTTGGCCTGTATGAATGCGAATGTGACGAGTTAATTCATCTGAGCGACTAAAGCGTCGGTCACAACCTTCCACGGGACATGCGTAGGGTCTCTCATGGACAGGCGTTTTTGAAGGGCGATTTGGATAGCGGCGTGGCTTCACTGGCACCAGTCGCAAGGCTCCAGCCTGTTCATCAAAGAGACACTGTCAAACCAAGGCAACACAATTACCTTACTTGGCTGTCCACATTTCATTTTAGTAAATCAAAATTTATCAAATTAAAAATTAAATTCTCAACTGCTTGATTTTTATTATATTTACGGTAATTAGATCTACACTAGCAATATAATTATAAAATGTGCATTAGCTCACCTGTGAGAGAATTTCATGTCCTTTGGATGTGCTAGGATTATACTCTGCCAAACCAACAGCAGCTGCAGCCGCAGCCGCAGCAGCAGCTTGACCTTCTTGAGACGTGTCAACTGACTGGGAGCCACCGGCGCAGAATTCCGTAAAAGGTTCTTGTTTGGGTATAACCAATTGTTCCTGAACGTTGGGTTCAAAGTCAGGAGTCCATGGATGATACTTTTGTTGTTGTTGTTGTTGTTGTTGTTGCTGCTGTTGTTGTGATTGTTGCTGTCGGAAAGGATCATCAAGTAAGGAAGGACATTGATCAAATGAGAATTCAGACGTAGGACCTCCAAATTGATTTGCTCCATTTCCTTGGCTTTCCCCTGAAAAACTTAAATGCGACTGGGTAGTTGGGGTCAAAATGCTGAAGAGTGGAGCATAAAATGTTCTGTCTGGAGATGGAAGGATCCAATTAATACCAGATGTAGGAGAACCTCCAGATTGGGGAAGTGGGGTATTTAGGGAGGATTGCTGCTGAGATATGGGTGGCATTGTAACTCGAAGTCGTTGCTGCTGCTGTTGTTGTTGTTGCTGCTGTTGTTGTTGTTGTTGTTGCGAGTGCTGTTGTGGATGCTGAGATTCATCTAATGACTGGTGATGTGTTGGATACATATTTGGACTATTTGGGGGAATGGAATCAGGAGAAGATATGGATGAGGACAGAGTCAGATCCGACTCTAAAGAACCTGGAAATCCATTAAATTCGTTCAGCACACTTACTTTTATTCATGATTTTGCCTCTAATCAACGAACATATTCCAAAATCATAAATTTTCCAACATACATTCTCATACATTTGAATAGTAGAGTAAAACTGCATCCCTGAATCCTTTCTATTTCTAAGATTAGACTTATGCAGTGGGCAAAGGAATGTTTAGCTCATTATCAATGCAATTATGAGATTAACTACTTAAGGCTGGTGGTGCAAATCCATTTTTTTCTACACTTTCATCAGATTCATAATAGTTATTTTTGGAACTAGTGTACTTGCATATGCATATAAGATCTGCTCAGATTTATTTGAGTGAGGTAGATGTACTCAAATATTGCACATTCTTACTTCTCCATAGTATGGCGCGTGCTAACGGGTGGTTCATAAGATGAAGCGTAAAGACATAAACCAGTTCGCCAAATTTAACGGTTGTAAATTTAAAGATTAACATTACAAGTACCTAAAATAACTTATATATGATTCATCCTTCTCATCATGTTGTGAAACGAACGACAAAAGCTACTTTTCAACAAGAGCCTCTGCCCCCTAAAGTCAAAAGTGCAAGGAGAGTAACAATACTGGTTTGATTGATGCAGCAAATGTGCTCTGCTCAGGTACTCCATTATTATTTCCTACTATTCAGCCCTGACGATTTTTTTAAATTCTACTTGTTCATCTTTGACTCACCCTAAACTCTAACCTGAGGTCCTTTCAAAATATTATTATTATCCAAGTCAAGTTATTCTACGACCGAGTCAAAGAAGGTCGTCTATTAATTACATCTGGTATTAAAACTCATAATTAATGACGTAACTAGTCGTAAATTTTTTATCACTCCGTTTTAAAAACTTTACTTCCGCCAAAATATTTTACGAGTTCTTTTTTGTAAGGAAAATCCAATGACGTGCCATTTTCTATTGCTGGACAATTTGACTGGGGCATGATTAGGATTGTGCTAAATAGTTTGTCTCACCTGGTCTCTTATGTATGCACATTATACACTTGTAGAAAAAAAGATGCAGACTAGTGCTAATAAGAGTAAATTTTGCATAATAGGCATATAGTATGATGTGATCATGAGAAATGTTTGCTCAAGATCACCACTACCATGTGTTGGTTCCTTATGGATGAAGGCAAGTCAAGTCTAGTCTAGGTGTCGACTGGAGAGACTAAGCTGAAGCTTACTTTTATAATAAAGATTGAATCATCAGGTGGACTGTGTGTGAATGAGGAATTAAAGAAGTCTGTCTAGTAAGAGTGGGGGAGATGTGGTTCTGCTTGCTGCTATGCAAAATCCAAGTTACATGTACTAGCATGGCACGGCATTGGCATGGGATGAGGAAAAGGAAACCCGAGGCACGACAACTCTTGAGTCTAAACGAGTTGATTTGCTGCATAGGTCCAAGCCATGCCATGCCAAGCAAGCACACACCCACCCACGCGTTTTCGGAATGAGACATGCCTGAAAATAACTAGAAGAGCGGGGAAAGGAAGGTTGCTTGCCTGCCTGGTGTTTGGAGTAAACACTAGGCTAGCGTCAATGCATCTATGACGCCGAATCCATTCTTCAGTGAGAACCCTAATGATATAGGTTCATGAAACCCAACTTGAGCCTCAGCCTCCCTTCTACCCGCACAACTACTTTCTTCTTGTCTTCATTTGCTTTCTCCATCCTAACCTAACCCTCAACTTTGCTCATGGCAATGCCAACTAGCTAAGCCCTAAGTCCCTATGGGTCTAACCTTATGGAGCATAACTCGTTCATTCATTCAATGGGGCAACTTGAGACATGAGAAGATTAAAAGAAAACTCACCAATTGGTGGAGGGTCAAGGAGAGGCACAGAAGTGCCAAAAAACCCTGAGCCCTCTGCAGCTGTTACTGGAGTGTTGAGACTTTCTTCAACTTTTTCGCTGTCCAAAAGTTGATGTTGATGTGTGGTTGGTGGTCTGGAGATGTGAGGCTTGGAGGCCGTCGAACTCACAGTGCCACTTGCGTGTTGTATGGGTGGACTTGAAGTGCCTGAAGTAGAGTAGTCCCTTCCTGATAGCCTGATAGGAGATGGGGGCGGTGTAGTAGCAATTGGTGGGGAAAAGCAGAGTAGACTTAGGGATACAGTTGGTAGGACCCGGACCTTTTTTCTTTCCGGTATGTCCGGGTTAGAACCCGGATTGGGGAAGTGACAAAGAGTCAAGACGGGGTCTTCGATCATTCTCATCGCGGATAGCGGAGGTTGTTCTGATATTGATGAAGAAGACTCCGGCTCTGAAGAAGAGAGAATTGGAGTAGAATTGGTGGACACTTCAACCGGAATTCCCGGCGAGGCTTCCGGCACCACTAACTTATCCACAGTTTAGTCAACCCCTCGCGTGTGCGAAAGAAAGTGCACGCACTAGAGACTTTCTCTTCGCGGACTTTCTTCACCCTACTTTCCCACTCTACCCGTGATTTCAATTATTTCTACAACTGACATTTGATTTTACTTTCTCCCAAGAAATTTATACAGATAATTTTAATACAATGGCCCCCTGGTTTTTTTTAATTTTGAAAGAAATTAAAATTTCTGTGTATTTTGAACAAATATATATATTTGTATTGAAGATGTAATGAAATGAGGTTGTTTTTGTTTTAGTATTGTGTGAGACGAATGTGTTGTAAGTTGTACAAGTGTAAGTATGTATGATCTTGTTGCGCTTGAAGGATCGTGTGGGTTGTAAGGAGATGTTTAGCAACTCATTGCCTGGGTGCAACTGAGCTCGTGAATGAAGAAGTCCGTGGGATACATTTCATGAATGAACTCTCTCCTCCTCGTCTTTACCACCCTCTACACTTAGGATGGGGGTTATGACGTCAAAGGACACAGACAAGTATGACGTCTGCACCAGAGTCACCTCACCATGTGCTTCCTTAGACCACCAGCGTCAGCCATGTGCTACCGCAAAATTCCCAGCTCCGCTAAGAAAAATCAATAACTCTGGAACCCATTCGGACCAAAAGCCCTGACGGCGAAAGCACGTCGAGTCAGTCGGATCATGAACCTTATATTCGCACGTACGTAGTTTTCCTTATCCAAAGTATGCATAACCTTCATTTCCTCAAGTTCAGCTCTTTCTCTAATCCCTTTAATGCAGATCCACCCGCCGTTCACCATCAATGTCACGGTCAGCAAATATAGATTTCCAGGAGCGAGGTCCAAAATGTTTACTCTTTGCAGACTAGACCCATTTCAGTCAGCTTCTATAGTACTGAACGCGTAGTCATGCGTCCATTATGCATTGTCTAGCATTGTTCTTGACATTTTTAACTTCGTGACTAAAGCTCCAATGGATAATTTCTGTCGAGTTTGACACTTGGACTTGACTACCTGTGTTTATTAAGTAGTTGTATGGATGATACATGAAGTTGGAAGAACATGAAAAGAGAATCATTCTTGGAGGTGAGAAATGACATGTGTGGACATGTGCATTCATCCAGCTAGGAAGATGCACTTATATTCATCGTACTCATGAAGAATAAAAAAAACACACACACACAAGACGAAGAGAGGAAAAGAAGAATTGAAGAGGCTGGTGCTGGTGCTGTTGGCCATAAACACAGATTTGGATAAAGTCTGTGGTGGACCTCTGGCCCAGCACCTGTCATCTGTTCCAACTCATTACGCGTACGTGAGGACAAGACAGTGTTTCCAAAAGGTGATCATTGAGGATTAGATGATGCAAAAAAAATTGCATAAATATATTTTTTTTTGTTCTCTCTAATGTTAATGTTTTTAGGCATGTTGATCTTCAACTTGGCCTTATAAGGTAGGGCGAGGAGAGCCGAAGTTTGCCGAGGAGGTTACGTCAGCTCCACGAATAAATGCAGAGCAAGAGATGAAGATAGGATGAGCTAAAAGATCATCTTGGTGGCAAAGGGTTAGGTACAAGGAAAAGGAATAAGCGTGCGAGTCACACACAAAATGCAAATGCCACAACAACCCGCCTGCCTGCCTTCATCTGGTTTTATCATTACACACCATTCTCATTCACTTCTTCCTTCTCAATTCTAGTCTACCCGTTAATCATTCTTCCTGTCTAGTTTAATCCGAGCTTAAAAAACTTACATCTGTTCCATGTTTACCTTTGTTTTCTATGTTTTTGTACAAAAATCGTAAAAAATGAGCTTTGATAACGATCAAAAGTCGGATAAATGATGAACCTTAAAAAATTATTATTTAGTGTATATAAAAATCCAGTTAAATTAAGATAGAGCTGACCTGCTCAAAGTACGATATATGAAAGCGTTAGTCAGTCAACTGAGTGTTGATATAATCTGAATTCTATCGTTTCCTATTTCTACTCGAAACAGTAAATTAGAGAGACCCTGTTTGGAATCTTGCACACCTGTTGCGCACTTTTAATTTTACAATATCAGTAGTTACATTGGTTTAGTGAGGAGAATAAGTTATTTTTTCTTGTTATCGATAAATAGAATTGTCTCGGGATTGTGTTAGGCTTGAGATATGGAGGGGCTGATCTCATAAAATCACAAACATGACAGAATTACCACTCACCAAGTCACCAACAAATAAGAATATTGTGTAAAATAAAACCTTGGCTTTTAAATACTGACATCTTCGCCATTAAATCTCAAACTAGTGGGTTACTTAATAAATTATCAATGACATTTGATGCAGCATGGTTATAATTTCAGACAAAAGGTTAGAGTAGGCCGTAGGCATAAGATGGCTTTCCTTGTCTTTGAGACTGGGAAAGCGTATGGGAGGAAACAGCTCATAATTCTAACACTCAAAACTAGAGAAGAGCACGTGAAACACAAACAATGCTATTGATCAGTGCTTTCCTGGAGGAGTATTCCAAGAATTCTTGACTGATAAACATTTTCATTCCGCTCACTCGCGCCCACAACTGAATTTCCTCCATTACCTTTCTTTTTTGACAATTCGACGTTGTGTTGCAAAACTAACACACGCTAAACCAGGATAAAGGAATATTGTACTGTCCGACAAGCATTCGAAAGTTAAAGTTCAATTTTAGAAAACCGCTGAATTTGATGCTTTAAAGTAAAGCAAATGATTATAACTGCCGGAGTTTCAAAAAACGGATAGTCTTGTCACGCAGCAGGGTCGCCAATTTTAAAATTGGTTTTATAATTCGAGAATATCATATTTAACATTACCGCTCGGAAGGTTTTGAGGACTGACTACAATAAGAGTTTATTCAATTTCTCTGACGTTCATACCACTGAAAAGCACTAAAAATACAATTTTATTTTTTACGTCCCTTGTTTTTCAGTTCTCGAATTCAGGTGAGCGGTGGGTGAATGTTTTTTTATATTTTGTTATTCAGGCTAGACAGTTCATTACACATGGAACTGAATACTGTTCATTTTCCTTTAGCTTTTATTATTTTTTGCTTTTCCCCCTTATTCAAATGCCTGCTCATCCAGGTAATAATGATGAAATAAATGTGATATTTGCAAATTTGTAAACATTCTGATGACCATTAGAGGAGGGATATCGTATTCAAGACAAGGCGTCTCGCCAATCTCAGCACTCAAGATGTTGCGAAATACTTTATTTCTGTCTGAATAGTCTGAAGTCTGAATCCTCAAGAAAGCATTTCCAAAGAAAATTTCCTCCTAGGTGTTGTATGCATATAATATGGTCTCTGGCTTGAAATATTATTACTGAAGTGAGACTCACAAGGAACATAAACTGAGCAATATTAAAGACAACGAACGCTATTTAAAATTTTCAGCTATTACTTGTTAGCTTGTTTATTACTTTCATTGAATGGAATGCTCATCCTGACGGCGTGTCTTGCTTTGATTTGCATGAAGGCAAACCCGTGACCAATTTCCAATTATTGTTCAACGGTAAATAAAAAATCTTGTGCAAAATTACACCGGGAAGTTGAATTTTATGACCCGATGTTATTACCTCGTTAAAATAACAATCTGATTTAACAAGGCGGTGGGTAAATGCATAGTGCAGGAGCAGCATATAGTCACAATCAGCACTCCGGGATTCATGTCCGACAACATATAACGTAAATTAGGATGAGAGTCAATTGTTTCTTTCAAACAAATGACGAGTCATTCAGGACAGGCTCTATTTGGGAATTTCAGATTGAAATTTACTATTTATCATATCCTTCCTATACTCCCAGCTAAGATTTTAAAATCTTCCTTTGTAAACTGATGAACTATTAAGGGAAAGTACTTAAAAATAATGCTGATTGACTCTGTTGGAAAATTCATACCGTATATTGCCAATTGAAAGCAACATGTCAATTAAGCCATCAACGTGTCTCTGTCTGAGACTGAAAAAATCAAAGCGAGAGAAACAATGTCTAGGAGAACTCTAGTTAGACTGTTGGAAAAAAATTGTTTGGAAGATAAAGACTTGAGAGTTTGGCCATAAATGTCAAGTACAAAGCCCTAAAGGATGGAATGATGACGAGAAGATACATGTGCAGTGGACGAAGGCAACGTCATTCCAAAAGAAGAACCGTCTTTAGAAATTACTTCCTTCTTTAAAAAGGAACAATTTCAATGATGTGATCTCCCGTTTTACTTATACATACTAAATTAATTGTGAACTTGCAATTTTACAAGTGCCCGATTGTGTGTGACTGGTACGTCAACTTCAATAAAAAATCGAGCATTGAAGGAAAACCAATTCTTCATTTCTTCGACCAGAAATGTTGTCAAGACAGTATATGATATATCTATAAGATTTCTTGCATATCCTTAGATTTTCTAGGATTTGCATCTTCTTGGTGGAAATCTTAATGGCAAAGCTTATGATCCGGGCCAAAAACCCTCCATCCCGAGTCACGAGGAGAGTACGTAAAGTACAGAAATATCCTGTGCACATGGAGTTACTAGGAAACAATTCCACTAGACTGAATCCGTTTGAATTTGCGTCCGTACGTAACGCCCCAATGATGCACTATACTAGAGTATCTTCCCAACCAAGCAATCCACCATCAACTACTTGGCTTTAGTAGAAAAATAGTTTCGCGAATCATCATAACCTATTTTTAGAAATACTTCGCCCACCCAATATGGTTGCTATTTTTTGAACCTAAAATTAGCCAAGGAGCTATTTTTAAGATGAAGGAATAGAAATGCACGTGGATTTGATAATTCCTCTGGACTTATCTCTCGAGACAGACTTTCTCAACTTTGTGTGAAATTGTACTTGTCTCAATCCAAATCTAATCTTGCAAATTCAGATGTAATAAATGGAACATTGATGGCCAAACAGCTGATGAGCTTATTAGCGGACTTCAAATGTATTTGTTTGAACTGCTAGTTTGCTCTTATTAAAACGTTAACTATGTGGACTCGTAATTTTATGAATGAGATGATGAATGTTTAGTGTGAAGTGTTGAGAGTGGTGTGTCCTATTGTCACCTCTAAAGGTTCAAAGAAGCGGAGGGGATTTTACCATGTTTGCTTAAAGCGGTTGATTGTATTTTGCGTGTTTGTGGATTTGTAAATGAGAATGATGATGATGAGACAGAGTAATTCTTCCTTACCTGCTTTTGTTTGAATCACTTGGTACGTTTGGTGACAGACATGTTGCCATCCGTAAATGATCTGCGTCTGTGGAAAAGGGAGAAATGAAAAAAGATCAGGATCACACTCAAAGAATTAGAAAGAGTCAAAGAAGTAAAATACAAAGGGCTAAGGGTTGTAATTGTATTTTATTGACGATGCTGAAAATGAGGAGTGTGAAAGAAAGGTTTGGAGATTCTGAAAGAATTCATGACTTGCAATTAGTTTCGCTTGACATTTTACCCCTCTTTACTGGATTCTTTAACTCATTCTTAAATTTTTTATCTGCCCTGGTCTTGGTCAGGCAGATCCAAACCAACTGTATGCATGCACTTTGCCTATTTCAACCCTACTTCTTTAGATACGTTTACTTCTTTTTCCAGCATTATCAACAAACTAACCCTTTGGAAGAATTTCATTCATTCGAATGACAGATAAACTCCGGTTTTACACGTACTACAACCAATTTGCGTTCAGTCTCAAACATAATTTCATTTAGTTAAGATTCGCGCAAAGCAATCTCCGCGTTAATCGAACAAGTTCTGCAAGGAACCAGAAAGCTTTCTATGGAATCCATGCATTTGTTCTCAATTATATCATTTCATTTATTTGTTAAGAAAAGGAAAGGAAAACTTAATTTACTACAATTTGACAATTACATTGAAATTTAGGATTAAGTGAATAAAAATGCATTGTTCAAATTTGAGGACTTACCTGTGTTTACATTAATAATATGGACCATTTCACCATTCTTTTGCTTCACTGTTGACACAAATTTACACAAGTCGCAATATATTCGACTACTGTTTCACAATATTTTAAATGTATAATATTTGCCTATTTAGCATCAGTCCCACTCACAAAGTGAAAATTTCAGTCCACAAATTCAATTTAGTCCGACTTCACAAGATTAGAATTGATCATTGATGTTTTCCAATTTGTAGGAGGAGGTAGACACTGAGATAAGTTTTGACAGTTTGTATTTCCAGGGGGCAATATAATAGTCTAATTAATTTGAACTGATAGCTCTGAACTTTGTGAGTATTTCGGATAGATGGGTTTGGCGGTGAAAGTAGTAGTCGTGGAATGAATGAATGGGACACGGAAGAGTTTGTGTAGAAGATTTTGAGCAGGAGAACTCAACAGGTTGTTCTCACTCGAGTCACTCACACGTGAGGAGTGAAGAGAAAGATTTAACTGAAGTCAAGTTTTGCACAAGGTGATGAGATCAACTCAACCGGCGGAAAAATGAGCGTATTTTTCTCTCAGTCTCACAAGAAGAGGTGTAAGGTATTTAGGCAGACTGCAGACAGGAGGAGGACGAAGGTGGGAATGGGAAATGAATTTTTGTCCACCAAGAGCAGAAAGTCAAATCTTCCTTTCATGGACTTTTCTCTTCTTAACAATTTTTTTGCTACTAACTTTTCTTTTTCCACCCACGTGGGGTATTTATTTCGGAATGGGTGAAGACCGGCGGCACTGTTAGCTGACGGGTCTCATTTGGAACTGGAGGAATAATATATATTCGTGTGAACTTTTATAACTGAGGAGAGGTAGGTGATGAGAAAGGCGGGGACTTTTTGCGTCGCGATAGGCAACAACCCATGTCTTCTCTCCTGTACTGTTTGCAATACAGTCACCCAGTCTTCTAATGCTCCTGAACTCTCAAAGCTCAATGAGGACAATTTGTGGCTCTTAGTCTGTGTCCCCATCATTGCCATTGCCACTGCCACTGCCACCCTCAACTTTATGCCTTGTCCGTCTTTGCCAACTCTGGTAGAAAACCCAACCGCCGGCTCTACTCACCAGTTAGTTACTCTCCCGAAAAACTTTAATCTGCCCGAATTCCCTCGACCCGGCATTGCGTAACCGCTCACATGTCTTCTGTTTACAAGGATTTCCTCACAGGAACCATGCCAGGAACAAAGTCAGCATTTCTCTAGTTGCAAAATCATTACAAACCTAAAATTTCCTTAACCAGAATAAACCAGACTTAAAAATACATAATCAATTTCACGGACAGTGGTCTGAATTTCTCAATAGCTGAGCAAAAGGATGCAAATTTGATTGTTGGATTTACTAAATGCCCAAACCTGTCACCTGAGTCCCCCTTAATCTCTGTCTCCCTCGTGCACACATTAGATTCCTAATAAATTAACATTAAGATGTAGTAAGTATCTACTTACTTGAGTCTGAAAAGGTAAAAGAGTAAGAAAAAATTGAAATCAAAGGAGTTATACTGTCGTCCATGTGTGCAAGTGCATTCGTCTCTCCATGACTCGCAAATAAGTAACAATTACAAGTCCAGGGAACATGAGCTCGTGGGCAGTTGGAGTCTTCCGACTTTGCCAATGTTTCTAGCACGCTCACAATATTTTGGGCATTATTGTGAATATTAAGAATAAAAGAACGCCCACCTGAGAGTGCCTGCGTTGCCGCAATAATGCGTAGGTTGTAAAAGTAGCCTTCGCCAAAAAAGGATGGAATGGGTGGACTTGCGAACTGTTCCTCTCATCTTCAACTCACTCAAACACACACGACCAAATCCATCTCAGCATATTCAAATCTCCCTTTAACTATCATTCATCCAAATCCTCATCTAATATCCATTCTCAATACTCCCAATACAACTAACTTACTTTTCCTCATTCCGGAATATTTTCTTCCTTTCTTCAAGGACTTATTCCATTTCATGTTACTGACTCGACTTTTGTCACTTATATCTGTAAAATACATGAATTACCTGTACGTTGAAGCTCCATTCCGCAAAACACAAGATCAGTTAAGTTTTCTTCCAATTTTGAGCAACAATTTAAGGAAAAAGTCGCATTCCTTAACACCCAAAGAAAGGCTTATAATATGAAATGTCCGTAGTACGAGTAGTTAGCGTGAAGAGAAAAAGTGGATGAACGAGGAATAGGCCTTGCATGCTCATCCATGCCATCCCATTACCTTCCCACCTCTCCTGACCGTTTTTGGACAAAATCTAATTAAAATATATACCGTAACAGATGACTCATGGACCAAAATACAAATCATAGTACTGGGCAATATAACAACGCGGGATTTGACAATATGGTCACAGGAAACGATGGCTATGTGTATAAGTGAAATCAACCAAGGATTTGTTATGGGTGATTTCCTAGATCACAAATGTCATGACGGGTCTGACTTTGAATCCCAGATCGATCATTTCTTTTGTCCAACAAAATGTCTCCAAGATTCTTACCCTTCTAATCTACATGGATTTGAATGATGATGAAGAATGCAATTCTTAATCTCCGTATCAAGGGCATAGCTGATCTATGAGTTCGGACATTGTCGCTAAGTGAAAGTAATTATGACTTTCAATGATGATTCAAACCGGGAGGTAGGGATTGTTGTATTGTATGAATATTGAGTGATGGACAAAGGCCGAATCTGAGACTCCTGCTTGACTGAGTGTAGATCTAGTCGGTCCAAACCAAACCTCACCTGCAGAGCTTACCATTTACAGAGGTTTTAAACTAGTGATTTGTACAAAGGTCAAAATACTTTGAGAGACGCCAGGCAAAAGCACCCACGCATTTCTCTTCTTTCTATAGTCGTTCAACCAGGTCCACCACTGTCACTACTACTCTTCCTTCTTTCCTTCCTTATTCATCCTATCTTCATACACATGTCTCCAAACTTATCCATTCTTTAACTCTTCTTGTAATTATATTATTACGACCAATTCTGATTGTAAATTCTTGTCCTTCTCAAACTCACCTTCCTAATCAAATCATGAACCCATATAAATGCAATGCAAGTAAATGCAACATAAAATGTACACAATAGAACTGCTTGGAAAGGATATGCAGCACAGTACAGTAGTTGTAGGAAATGGAATGTCCGAAACTAAAGGACGAGCTAAACAGATTCTAATGTAGTAGTAGACGTATTAGGCGTGGGATGAGGAAAACACGGATACGTACGTGCGTATGAGAGCAACCAAGGCAACTTTAAAAACCCGAACTTTTACTGCTAAAACGACAGCTAGGATCCTTTGGCTTTGACTGTGGAAAAGATGAAAAATCTATATTTCCTACCTCACCTACACCACTGTGTTACAAGAAATTGAAGGTGAAGGTCCCATGGACTTTCTTCACTGAACTTTCTTTTCACTTTTATACGTAATGGTGTATGTACTTGTTTAAACTACAACAGCTTATTTACTGTTTATCCTTCCTGAGGGACATGTAAATTGGCCATATCCTAATGGAACTTCCGTTTCCTTCCTCTCTTCCGCCAACAACAGGAACAAGGAAGATACATCTGAGAAGAATATTAGTAGTGGAGACTCAGAGTCAAGTCTCCCATAGCACGTGCCATCGGATCCAACTATTCACCCGGATTAGATTATAGAAGTGAATAATGTGGACTTACACAAACGAACTTAGCTGAAGAAGAATCTTCCGATCAGAAAGAGATTTGCCCTGGTTACGTATCCTTTCTTTCCCTATGCTTCAGCCTCACCGCCTCAAAGTTGAGTGGCAGTAGCCGTAGCCCAGACAATGTATTACGCCCACACCATGACCATACTAATTTTGTTTACATGTGTGGGGTTCCAGAATAATTGTCGGTTCTTCTTGAATCAATTTTGAAGACTTTTATCAGTTTATATAATCTGGAAGGGCGTTGTTGGACAGACGGAAGGAGGAATATTTGTGCGCCAATTAGAACAGATTAATAATAAAATATGCATGGATGCAAATATACACAAAAGTCTTGGCAAAAACATTAATTATTTAAAAATTATGAGATGATGACTTTTACAATGTGATTAGAATTTTACACCAATATCACGTTGCATATTTTAATTTATTTAATACAAAACTACCATTCAGTTATGAGGTTATCGTTAAATTCAAGCAATTTTTCGCTTTTAGCATCGTTGTGCTTAGGTATTGAAAGCTCATTTGATTCTGTGACATATAATACGCCTACACGCAAATGCTCAACTTTGACAGACACAAGTTCCATGGAATCAGTATTGGGTTTCTTCGAAATTTAAAGATTTAAGTATAAACAGTCAGAATGTTATAATGAAAAAGAGGCAATTACGCACTAGGAAGAGGAGAAAGACGGATTTGGGAAAATATGTGGGTGAAACTTTCTCCTTTTTCCAGAGTACTATTAGGATATCTGCGTCTGTTGTTGTCCTTTATTTTTCATTTTGCTTGAGCTCCTACGTCAAAGTAATAGAGACTTCCAGAAGTTCCTTTCCTTTAAAGAATGGTAGAGGGATGTATCTAGAACAGGTGAGTGTTGAGAGTTTGTGCTATTAATGTACCTTCTCTTTCAATCCAATGTATTTTCATTTCATTTTATCAAATGAAACCACATTCAATACAATCCGCAACATAAGTTGTGTTGATGGCAGGCAAAGCACACGTCTGGAATCTAACACTGACTTTTGCTCTGTACAGATGTTATTCTACATATTTCATCCAAATCATACTAGAAACGCCGACCCACACTCAATGGACGTCATCTTGAGCTCTTGACGTCCAACTTTTACTTTTCAAGATACCACGCTTCGGTTTTTGTGGGTTTCGGAAAATGGAAACTGATCAACATCAGGATTAATAACTATATCTGCGTGGGCTAACATGTTGTGTAAATTATTTGATAACACGTCAATACAATACCAAATTTAACGAACTTTATTCTGGATCTATCTCCCACCTATTAATACAAGAGGTTATGAATGTCAGTCACCCTTAGCTCAGTAAAATATGGTAAGTATAATATTATCACTGGGCTTTGCTAGAAGCTTCGAATCAATTCGTCTACTTCCCAGGTATTCACCATCTAATGATCATGCATTTGGTATTTATGATAACAAAGTATAATCTCTCGTAACTGATAACATATAAAAAATCCGTTCCTGGATCATGGTAGTTTAACGCAATATGCGTAACGTACCAGCACATTACACAACAATATAAGAAATCATTCTAACTTTATTTCCTGCTGATCAAATCAAGACGTTCAAACTCTCCTGGCAGAGATATTATAATATATTTGACAAAATATTGGATGCATACTTTCAGCATCAACTCCACTGACTATGTAGTAGCTCTGGAAGTCATAGACGTACAAAAGATAGAAAGACGACGACGGCCTCAATGTTTCCATTGTCGTTGTTTGCTTCTAGGGGTCCATTTACGATGATATTTGATATTTCTCTTGTTTTCGAAAAAGTCTTGCTAATGTTTGGAAACCCCACCACAGTGCGTGGGAAATAAAAGGTAGCAAGTTCTCTTTCTGCACTCGGAATGTCAACCCTTTGTATCATGTCCCATTTTGTTTATCCTGATTGATGTTTCTGAGAGCAAGACAATTCCGCAGTCACAATATTTTTGACAGGGCCCTTGAGAAGAACCTCAAAAACTCCAACCCAATTTGAAAGCCCAAAATAAGTTAATTTCATTAAAACTAATTTGCACAATTGAGTGTGTCGTAAATCTAATATCATTTCAAAGCAAGACATCTAAAGTTGATACTGAATTGGGTAAATTATGTATGGGAAAATTAGGAAGAAAAATTCAAACTAAAACAATCTGTTGTTAAATTTCTGTCGTATAAGTAATGAATGCACTTTTAGATTATTATTATACCCTTTAGAATATTTGTCGTAATAAACAAGGTTTTAACATACAAACAATTCAGAGGCCAATTTTGGTGACACGAGCCAATTGCTAATTAAGGATTTAGTTTACCATTACGACAAAAGTTTAGAAGGTTGTGAAGCGTGTTCCATTTGGCCTTTATTCCATGTCGCTATGGGTTCTAACCTTTGAATAGAGATTCCTTTTAGTCCGAGTAAATGTAACCAGAGATATTCTAGTCAAAGTTCCTTCATTATGGTATTGCCCACGATCAGGAAATGGAAACAATGAGATGTTGGAACTGATGATGCGTGAGAACACCCTCTTATACGATATTCCTTTCCATTTTTGTTGTTCTCGACTCAATATTTTCGGTTGGTCTTTTTGTACTTTTCCATGGATGTTGCTTAAACATAGGATTGGATTTCCGAGACTATTGCAAAGAGAGATATTTGGAGACAATTCTAATGATGGAGATAAAAGTGAAAATACAAAATACTCGTCCATTTCCCTTCCTTCATTATCAGCTGAACAATTTTGTTCTTGCTTGTTCTATGGATAGAACATAATACAAAACAAGTCAAAACCTTTTCTCCCTGGGAATCTATTCTGGTCCTCCAAACTAATGCTATTCAGCTATTGTTAATTTTTACCTCTGACAATTGCGTCGTCAATAATAATTATCGGATTCTAATACCACTGTAAACTGCCAAAATGGAATTGTTTAAAAGATTGTAAATAGACCGCTTTTGTAAATAATCTGTCCTGGAATCTTTCTAATTCAGGCTATAATGATCAACATGTTTTCACATCTATCGCAAATAGCACGAGGTAACAAGGACGGAAAATTCCACATAATAGCGAACAAGCCAAAAAACAGGGTCATTCAATCAAATCATTTGTATTATCGTGTATTTTTATAGCAACAATGGAAAATTACACATACAAACAAATAGGTTCCAAGAAATGTTATTCCAGACGGTTTGAAATGGAATTATCTTGTTCGAGTTATTTGCGAATACGAAAAACAGCTATGCTACGAAAGAAAAAAATTCTCCATGCAAATTTTAAAGAAATCGACTATACATAGATCTAGATTTTCCATCGTTTTGTTCCTAAGGATAATCAGCTGAATAATCTGTTGTCTAATCAAGTGGTCTAGTATCAATTATCCTAACTGTCTGTTGATATTTTTAAACACTTTTTATGAGTTTAAGCTTCAAAATTCAGGTGGAGTTAAGTAATTATTGCTTTTCCTCGATACTTTTTTATTTACTCTTTATACAAATTACCAAATTATCATCTGTCAGAATTGTTATAAGCTGATGATTTATGTCCGTATGTCTCCACAAACACGGTCGCAGAATTAGCCAAAAAATTTCAATCTGATTTAGTCCATCTCAACACATGGGCAATAGGAATTGGCATGACTGTGAATATTTTGAAGACAAAGGCAAAGGCTCTTCCGCCCAAACAATATGACATGTGACGAGCAATTTCAGACCAGATTAGGTAGTCAATGTAAAAAGACCGTGAATGAATTAAAATATTTAAAGATTACTTTAGAAAAGGGTTTAAGGTATAACACTCATTACAATACTCGTACATTTATTATTTTATTCCCGTTCACAACATTACATTGCTGGGTCCTTACGTTGTGATCATATCTTCATAACCCCTTCAACTGGTTCACAGTTGTTGAAAGATATGAATTGTTTTCACTTCAATTTGTCTTTAAGCACCTTGTCAATGACACTTTGCTGACCCGCTGCTCTCCAGAATTTAAGAAAATGAGCCCTCACGCAGTTTCAGAAGTCCTAATAACTTTGAACTACAACGAATGAGTACAGAATATGAAAAATATTCATTCTTGTATCGTTGTTTCAATCTGTAAATATGTGGAAGCACCTGCCATGAGATAAAGAAGAATGTTTTTTTCAATATTTAACAAAAAAAAGTGAGACAACTAATACTTTGCAAAGAAGTGATGACTATATATAATACAAACAGAATAGCACATTAGCTATTTAGAATATCATATCAAAATTTCGGTTTTCAGTCCCAATCTTAGGCTATAATTGAACAGATGAAAGCATAAGAGATAGCGACAGATCCAAAATTTACATAGTTTTTCCGGAAAGGTAATAAGGCAATTTTCAGATGGATCCACGCAATTGTTAGATATTCCTCTCATGCCGTTAAATATTAACATTTTACTCACGTCAAACGATTTAAATTCGTCATGTTACTGGCGTTTGCAATTAAATTTTAATTATGCTAGAACACGTCATTATCACAATGACATCATCACTAGTGCTTTCTTGAATCTAACTGCGAGTAATATGTTAGCAAGAGCTTTTCTAATTTTAAGCTGCGTATTTGAAAGTATCGTAGCAAAGTGATTGCATGGTGTAGTTTGTATTTTCTAGTTTGTAGTTTGGATGACATGGTTTAGTTTGTAGTTTGTATGAAATCATTTGAGCACAATTGCATGCGTTATAGTGAGTCCAAATGTCCTTTAAGGAAACATTAAAATAAACATTAAAAATTACTAAATTAATGGGCCCACATCATCTAATACATTTACAATTGGTGATTCAATTATGATTCTACTTCTTGTACGGCATACAATTTCGTTAACCTATTCACATTTGTCACATTAAAAATTCTTTCTTTTCGTTTCACCCTAACTCGGATAAGCATTTCGAAACGATTGCTCAAGTTCTAAACGCTAGCGTTACTGTGTAAAAAGTTTATTCTCCATATATTTCAAATTACACGAAACAGTGATCAGAACATTTTTAGTATGGAGGAAAGGAATCCTCATAATCCAAAGAATTCTTTGACAGAATTCAAAGACAGATCAAAATTAGGTATGGATTCATATTTACGCCATTTATTAAATAATCCTAGCAATACACATCCGGAATCAGTACAAGTTGGACAATCACCGACTTCCTCTCAGGAAAGTTCCATTGCAAACAATATGAATTCACATGCAGAACAATCAAGTGGACACTTGGCTCCCCAACCCAGTTCATCAGGAATATCCCAATATCCTATTCAATTACGTTTACATGAAGAAATGAAAAAATTTATCGAACCTCTTCGAGTCAGAGCTTCTTTAATGGTTCTTCACAGAAATGTGGTTGCAACAGAAAATGGGCAAGCATTTGATGAAATTAATTCAATCCTGTCCATTATATGTGACCCCGCTGCTTCGAAGCATTACTCATTGCATACTCTGTTGGACATTCAGGAGAGAATATTACGCATTCTTCAAATTTACGCAGACGTAAAAGCCTTAGAGAACAATACTGAAAAATACGCGACACAGTTTTTTCAAGGCCACGAAAGGGGACTTTTGCCCGTGAGAAGGGAAAGTCAAGCCTTCAGAACAGCCACAAGGTCAAGTGTTGCAAATTCAGCAAGTGTCGGACGAGCAACTAGTGGTTCTAATTATGGACTCATGGACAAATCATTGCAACATTATTATAATCCAAGGGTGGAAATCAATGAGCCAAGGAATTATTCTCAGATTTCGTCATCCGTAGAATCGACTGCAATTTATCCACTAGATCTTTCGATGAAAACAGGATTATCTGGGCAGAGTCCAATGAATCAATACAGAACCGTTGAAAATCACCCTTCTCTTGCTTCGCATTACTCACCTGCTGTCAAAATTCAAAATAAAAGTAACCGAACGAGAAAACGACCGGAAAAGAAAGTTATCAGTAAGAACTTGCAAACAACTGAGCAAGAGGGAAGGAAAGTTGTTGGTGAACGAGCCTTGCAACTTAAAGAAAGAGCTGCCTCCTTCCACGACGGAATATTTTCCATGCGCTCCATTCTGTCCAGCTCCAGTAGCACAAGTGCCCCTGATTGCAATATTCCTCCAGAAGTTATTGACATTTCAGAAGACGGTCCTGAAGACATGAGAGCAGCAGGATCTCAAATTCAATCCACTAATATTACTGCTTCGTCAAGGATTCCATCGACTTCAGGAAAAAGTACAACTGAAGAAACGGTTCCAACCGCTAGTTCACGAGAAGCAAAAAATCAAATTTCTAACGCCTCACAAACAGTTCCACTTGGAAGACCCCCAATTTACAGTTGGGGTCAAACAAGCCCACATGGACCAAGCTATGACTCAGGTTCAGTGAACCCATTGAATCCATTTACTACGACCATGACTTCTTCTGAAATTGATTGGTATAGCTCTGTTTATTCGGATGAAATCAGATATAAAATCGCCGAAATCACATCAGCGAATGCTAGAGCCAGAGTGGGATCGTCTCAACTGTGTCAACCCGGGCCAAGTTCTCGGGTAAATTACTCCTTGCAAGTCCCAACTTGCAGTGATGGACATACTCGAAATTCGGTTGAATTATCTTCTGGCTCGAATGCAAACCCTAATACACGGAATGAACTCACATTGAAAGACCTGCTATCGCGATGCTTTTGTGAAGGAAATTGTGACCATGGCCACCGCTGTCCTGGCAAGTAATGCCAGCCCACTAGTCGTCTATGTGATATTTCGACACCTGATTAACTACTAAAATTTCTACCGTCAACTAGTTTTAAAATAGTTTGTATTACTTAAATTACGAGAGGAAACCATAGCTTCGTCATAACAGGGACTACGATAAACGATAGTGCCAATCTAAAGAAACGTTTTAGCTTTAATTTCGGGAGTGATTCTAGTATAGGTCTGAGAATAAGGAATCTGCAACATATTCCAAGGTATTAGGAAAATATGTACTATTTTCTGTCTCATGGTTAAACTTTTTACATTTTTATATAACTTTTCTTATGCTGACATATCGTTAGACTGAGCTCATCAAAATTTCTATAAGTCGTTAAGAACTATGTAGCTATTAATGATCTATGGTTTCCTTTGGCTTTATTAATTTAGCTGCAACTTATGAATCCTAGTTACGATTTTCCACGCCTTATGATATTTTATTTTCGATATTATGGTATGGGAGAGTCCTTAACAAAGTTTACTAAGTACGACATGCGGTTGCAATTAGTGTAATTCAGTGTGTACGTTAGTCAAAAATATAAAAAAATAGAATGTACTTTAATTTCATTATTTAAGAGCTTAGGTGAATAATACTGTCTAGAACCAGATAAAGTGTACATATTAGCGTCCGATAGATTTATAGACTGTTTGATTTTCATTTCCATTTCGAATTCTACTAGCATAGTAGTTTTATTTAGGATTTCGCCAATGCATAAAGTAGTAGTATTCAAAGTCAAAGATGCCGATGCGGATGCCGTAGTTGGGAAAAACGCCGAGGCTGACACCTTACAATTTCATAGGGTTTTGAGTCCTTGGGATTCTCAAATCAAACCACAGTCAGGCAGGAAAATTATTTATGCAATCGCAATCGTAACTTGTTTATAACTAGGACTAAGTTTTACGATTCTTCCTTACCACTCTTCAATTTATAGTGGCTAATTAGTCAGTTCATAGTGTTTTATTTACAAAATTTAAGTGAAAATATTTGTTAGTTAATCCATTTTGTCCACTGTCACTGGCACTGATGGGGTACTAAATCATCAACATTTGGAGTTAGCAAACTACATGGAAAATTCTTCTCTTCGTAAGGTAATTTATTCGTTCTTTGTTCTAATTTTTATTATTTACTATTCTGGAATCAGGACTTGAGGCCAATTTTCTATATTAGAACGCAGTACACAACTTTCTCCTAATGATAGCATTAAGCATTTAACAGTGGTAGTAGCTTAGTCAGCTTTTTACTTAATTTATGTTCTACTGAATTGAAACAAAAGAAGATAAATTGATATTGGTTTATCCCTTCCTTAGGCCCATGAAGCTGGAAGACAAGCAGTAAAGTTTCAAAGGAAAGGATTATATGAAGAAGCTGCCGAACGTCATCTGCTTGCAGCTAATTTATTGTACGAATTACAGCAAAAAATACCAAAAGAGTCTTTGGCTCTTTGCTCATTAGAAGAACAAAACAAGTATCACAGGAGACAAGCTGAACTGGCTCAATTTCTCAGGTATGGATTTATTTTGATTTAAGAGTAGAATCTAGTCTTAAGGTAAGATAGGAACATTGAATTTTCATTTTCTCTACTTTTCAGGGGAATATCTGATAAAGTAAAAACGAGGTTGGCAATGGCTGAGAAGAACAATCAGAGAAATACACATCCACAGACGTACCAGATGAATCGAGTTTTATCTCAAATCGCTCATAATGAAGTCCAAATCCTTAAGAATTTTGATGAGGCTGATTCCCTTCTGCAGATTTTATCTGAAAATGAAAACCCTAAATCTCCAATGAGTGGGAGATCATCACACGGCCAAAAACCTCTTGAATTCACCATCCGACCGAGAAATGACTCAGAAGTCATTGAAGAACTTCAAACGGTTAACTTAAACCTTCGAACTCTAGTTGATAATGTAAGACTTTTTGATTCGCTGTAGCAATTTAAGTTCGATTCGTCAGGGAATATTAATTCTTTTATTACATAAACAGCTCGTGAAACAACTCCAAGAATGTCGAGAAGAGAATAAACAATTGAGGGCCAAGCTGGAAAAGTATGAGCCAGCAGAGAAGAAACCTGACATTACAACTTCTGCGATTCACTTGTCTTATGATGATCTTCCAGTTCGGGAGCTTCCAGAATTGGCCCCCCTCGAAGAGCCCATTTTTGATTTTAGTGCATATTTGTGATTACACTGCGACTGCAGAACATGTATTTTAACTGGCAGACCTTTGCTTTGCCATGAGTATCATCGGTCATAAATAGCGTTCAAATATGAGTATTATAATTTGCGAGTGATTTTATCAGTTATCATTTTGGACTGATTCATTAGTCTTTCACTCACACTCACAAGGTAATTACTTCAGATGTTGGTCATGTTTTGAGATGAGATCGATTCCATAGTGTAGACAATGGCGAGCACTGGCTAGTTAATTACCTTGTCTGTTGGAGGATTTTATTTCTAAGATATCTTTATTTGTAATTTACAATATGACGAAACGGCTCTACCATTTGCGTTTTTAAACTGTGGTATTCGTAATTACATGTTAGAAAGAAACTCAGGGTAAGTGAGCACGCATGGCTAGTGCAATATTCTACACTGGGTGCTAATAATACGATAGGGTGACTATATTTATGTAGTAGTCATAAATAATGATATAAATATTTTATGCAAGTTTTCGAAACGTATTTTATTCTTAAGTATAATTTACTTCCTCTTTAGTTATTCACACTTGTATATATAATCCTGAGTACTTGATTTCAATTAGAATAATTTGATGGAATAAACTAGTGGTTTTTAAATGCAGTAGTAATGTGTTTAAAAAAGGGTATCATTTTGTCCAGATCTTATCAAATTCTTTATTGTATGTGTTTTTAAATGCTAGATTTTTTATTTATTTGGCCGTATTGAAAATGAACATGATGAAGCATAAGTTGACAAAAACGTGGAGTGAAATAAGATTGTAGACTTTATAATTTTTATATTTAACTGTGGTTTGATTTATGTTAATCATGAACATAGCCCCGTACGCTCACGTTGTATTAGTCGTGAGTTTGGCCTTTGGCGGTCCTACCTTGAATTTGATATCTCCGACTTTTCCCCACGCACAGTCTCTCGTGTCTCTTGAATCATTTACTTTTTTTAAACTTGCTGAACTGAACTGAATGGCTCTATTTCTTAAAGATGGACTTCGATTCAAGCAATTAAAAAACATCGTCAACATTAGGTAAATTTTTTTTAATTACTTGGTTAGGACATTTATCTATTAACAAATAGCCGAAATAGAAACCGAACCGAAACTTACTGAGTCATTCCTGCTACGATGTACATTTGCCCTGTTATAAGTAACGTACGTCGTAGTGATGTAATGCAAGAAAGTACTAAGAAAATTGGCGGAGATTTTTGTCCTATTCTCAGTTCTTTTCTGAGAAATCTTGAGACACCATCGAATCGAATTTTGTGTGAAATGTATTAAGGTTAAATTTTGGTATATAACATCGAGCCGACCTGATTTAAAACGAAGCCTCGAAATACACAATATTGAATGCACTTGCAGTTTAGTTGCAAAAAAGTTTTACACATATTGTTCTTTATTAAATAAATATTGAAGATATTACAAATATTTAATTTGTTTTGTATAGAATGTCATCCACGAACGTTCAGTACAGGGCGATGGGGGCAACAAAGGTTTTGCCAGCTGTAGCAAAATCACCACTCGATTTGAGAGAGTATCGTGCTGTAGAATTACCGAATCGATTGAAAGCTGTCCTTATCAGTGACCCTCAGACAGGTATTATTTCGATTTATTTGATTTTTAAGACTTAATAAATCCTGAAAACATTAACTAAAAGTATAAAAATTCTCTAACAGACAAGTCAGCAGCCTCACTTTCAGTAGCGGCTGGAAGCATGAATGACCCAGTCCATCTCCCTGGTCTTGCCCATTTTTGTGAACATATGTTGTTTCTAGGAACAGAAAAATATCCAACGGAAAACGACTACTCTAAATTCTTATCCGATAATGGTGGGAAAAACAATGTTAGCCAACAGCCGACATTGTCGGCTTTAGTTTGGCCGATAATTGTCGGCTAAATCTGCAAACTAGTCAAGTTTGGTTTTATTTCAGTGTCAAATCAAGTCAATAATTTGCTAATGAATTAACAAATACACTGCTCTCCCCTAACTCCCCTTGCAGACACTATCTTAAATAATGATCTTATCTACCGGAACAATCGTCAAATTATTTTAAATTGTCGACAGTTGTATCTAGTCCGTAGTGGCCAAGTATAGCATGGGTTTTCTATTTCATTTACATTTGAAAATACTAACCTTTAATTGAGCATTTTTTTAAATTTTGCATGCGTTTGGCCTCCATTTGTTAATGAAGACATTCAACGTTTTCTTTCGCTTTTTACACTAGATCAGTTTACTTTTCTGATATTGCATAATTTTAATTAATATGGAATTAATTAGTTGGAGTACACCCGGGTTTTAATCAATGCATTTTTCCAATCAAATCCTGTGTTGTATTCTCGAATTTACATCAACGATTTGTTAATGCTTGAAATGATTTTCCAACTGCCGACTAGATTGCAGGTTTAACAGATAATGTCGGCTGTTGGCTAACTTTGTATTGCATACAGGTGGATCTTCTAACGCGTAAGTAGTCAATATCAAAACATTAAAAATACTCGTATTGGTTAAAAAACTTGAAATTGGGATTATTTAACAGGTACACTGCACGGGATCATACAAATTACTACTTTGATATATGTCCACAAAAATTGGATGCTGCTCTTGACAGGTGTGCAGAAACAAATTGATTAGATTTGTCATGATTTGAAATTTTCAAAGTGCTATTGTTCTTATAGTATAGTAGGCTTGTTCTTTGTATTTACTTTCTGAAAATTGTATCTTTATTTCTTCAGATTTTCGCAGTTCTTTTTAAGTCCTTTATTCACGGAATCTGCAACTGAACGGGAAGTGAATGCAGTAAACTCTGAACATGACAAGAACTTGTCTAGCGATATGTGGCGAATAAATCAGCTTCAATGTAGCCTTGCTAAGCCGAATCACCCGTTCTCGCGCTTTGCAACTGGTAAATCATTTTTGTTGAACAATTTCGTTTTGATTTTAGTATCAACCACTAAATTATGTGAAATTTGTTTTACTAGGTAATCGGGACACACTTTGGGATTCACCGCTGAAAAACGCTGTCAATGTTCGATCCGCATTGCTAGATTATCATAGCCAGTACTATTCCGCCAACCTCATGAATTTGACCGTCCTTGGAACCGAAACGTTAGATCAATTGCAGGCAACAGTTGAAGACAAATTTAGTAGCATTGTGAACAAGGATGAACCAATGCCTAGATGGACCGATAATCCTTTTAAAGAAATAAGCGCAAGGGCTGATCTTGTCCCCGTTAAGGATGTTCGACTTCTTTCAAGTGAGAAACTATTTTTTTAGTTTTCACTGGTACAAATATAAACTTCCTCGACAGTCAAAAACAAACTAATCGTCTCTTTAAAAAATAACTTTTCACGAATATGTATGTGTCATATTTTTGCATTCATGAATTTATTTTAAAATTCTATTCCAGTTCAATTTCCGATCCCAGATTTACAACCATTCTACAAGGAAGGGGTAAGTCGAACTAGTCTATTTTATTACAAAACTAATATGAGTGTGTTAGCTGAAAAAACATTCTTGTTCCTTAGTCGGACCAGTACGTTGCGCATTTGGTTGGCCACGAGGGCCCAGGCAGTCTTCTATCTCTGTTGAAGAAATTGAATTGGGTCAATAATTTGAGTGCGGGCAGTCAAACTCCTGGCAGAGGATTTGGACTTTTTAAAGTGTCGGTGGATTTAACTCCCGAAGGTCTTGACCATACAGAAGATGTTATAACTATTATCTTCCAGGTGAGAAGAGAATTTCTACTCATATTTTTGTTTTAATCCGTGTTTAATTTGTTAAACCGGGATAAATCAGATATTGAGTAGACAATATTTCTAATTTTTCTAAAGTCAACTATTATTTGTAAAATGCAATAAACACGGTTAATTTTTCAGTACCTAAAACTTCTGAGAGAAGGTGGGCCACAGAAATGGATCTGGGATGAATTGAAGGACTTAAGTGGACTCATGTTTCGTTACAAGGACAAGGAGCAACCTCAGAGTCTAGTTTCTCAAATCAGCTCTGCCATGCATGTAAGTTATGAGATGGTCATTTCCTGAGTACATTAAATCAAATACTTAAAAAAAAATGTTTTACTCGATTAATTGTAATATTCACAGGATATTCCAGCTGAAGATATTTTAACAGCTGGCTTTATTTTGAGCGATTACAATCCAGACCACATAAAAAGTATATTGGATCATCTAACGCCAGAAGAATGCCTGTAAGTTTCCTCAATTACCTAGCCGGAAAAGTAGTTAGTTATATTACTGATATAGTCAGTCATCCTGGTCTGGAGGCTCAGTAAACATCTGTGACTGAGTAAAGAAATTCCTGCCTGAATAGGACATCAATACGATCACGTCCTATCCCTCTCCTACCTATCCAATTCATTTCTCTCTCAATCATTTTCCTTCGTTGTCCACCTTGAGACGTAACGTCCACACAGT